>JAVHNN010000243.1:0-10210 GCA_031439585.1 Pterocarpus macrocarpus
CAGACATTGGAAGCAAAAATCTATTTAAAAGATAATTTTAGCTCGGATGATTGCTTGATCGAAACTCGGAACTTGGTCTTCCGCGAGCAATAGGGGAGATCTGTGTAATATAGCTAAATAGAGGGATACCGAATATAATTACATTAAATTTCGGTGGAGGTCAGTTACACTAAACATCAGAGAAAACCAATGTAATTCACGCAACATAATATATATTATGTAGTACTTAAACGGTTGGAAATTACAAACCCGAAAAGCCAAATGCTTTGATATCGTAGTTGGATGTCAGCGCAATTGTCAGTGGCATATGTGGTCAAACCAAAAGGTGTAAGCTGCTAGTACCAGGTCAAAAGTACAGGGTTTACCGTGGGCCAAAACTTACAAGCCCCACCGTAAAAACCGCACTAAAAGTCTTAAACTCTGAAGCCTCAATGCAGTAAAGACAAGTGGTTTTAGAAAATGAGGAAACCGTGGGCGGGAAGAAATATAAACCATATGATGGCGTGTATTTTGGCTTGGAAGTTGTCGCCAAAGATAAAATATTCAACGAAAGTCCATTGGATTTTGGGATTCAATGCGTTACACCTTTCCCGATGCGAAGTTAGGTCGAAATTTCTTGCATTATGAACTTTATTGCAGGAATGCAAAATTACACTTTGTGAAGGAGGCTTTTCTAATAAGCACGCCTGAGCGACAATAACATATGCAGATGACTGGAAAGAACCAACGCTCCAAAGTTGCAGGGATAAATGTTTGTTTATTTATTTGCGAATAAACATCCAAATAAGTTTTTGATAATATTCTTAATAGATATGAGTAAACATCTAAATTAATCATTGACAATATTTTCGATAAATATATTAATTTTTGATAAAAATAATTGATTTATTGGTCTCTAATAATTATAAAAATTAGATAATTTGGTCCTCAACTAACTTGGAATCAATACAGAGTCAAATATAAAGGTAAAATCATGACTCAAAATTTCCCAGCTCCATTCCATGTAGCACCTTCTAAACATGCAATTTATAGAACTTGAAAAGCCCCCAAAAAGCACCATTTTAGTCTAACATACTTAATCCTAACCTTTCAAAAATGACGTGTTTGTAGGATTTTTTAAACTTATGCAAATTTGTGCATTTAGAGGGTATCACATGAGATGGAGTTAGGGAAGCCTTAGTCATTATTTTACCTTCATATCAGCTCTTTACCAATTACAAATAAGTTAGGGACCACTGGTGTCCATTTGTTTTACTTGTCAAGGACCAAAGTATCGAATTTTTGCAATTATTAGGGACTATAAGACCAATTATTTTTTTGTTAAGGACTAATGTATCCATCAAAGATATTATCAGGCACTAATTTAAGGGTTTACTACTTTTTTAAAAGTAATGATATAACCTCCTAAAAATCTCCTTAAACATCCTCCTAAATATTAAACAAAATAAAAAATAGATAAAATCAATATCTTGGACTCTTAAAAACAATAAATTCTTCCTTCATTTTATAATCAGGAAAATGTTTAGGAGTATGTTTGGTTTAACTTTTGGGAGAATTACTTTTGAAAGAAGGTCTTTTAAAAAAATTAATTTTAGATGAATTATTTTTATAAGAATGATTTTTATTTGATTTAAATATATCAAAAGTAAGTTTAAGAGAATAATTTTTTTACAGGATAAAGTAAAATTACTTTTGGTTGTTAATATGAGAGTAATAGTAAAATTTCTTCTCAAAAAACTGTTTGCTAGAATAAAAAATAACTTTAACGATATTTATCTCAAAAAGTTTTTTGGAATTCCAAAAGTGAATTTTAAAAAAGTCTTTATATACCCAAATATATTAATTATTGTGCATTTTTTTCTCATGCTAATAAAAGATCTTCTGACCCTCCCAAAAGTATATCCAAATGGACCAAATGATTTATTAGAAGGATAAATCATTTCTTTTTTTTTTTTTCATGTCACAAGGACAAATGTGCTTTCTTCTTATTAATATCTAAAACTAGCTCCACATTCATCGTTTTGTTACCTAGTCTCTAGCTCATGTCTTAAGTTCTGTTGTTTGATTGAATAGAAAATAAATAAAGAAAAGAATAAGTGATTTCTCTACTTAAATGACAGCATTTAGAACCCTTCTTACGTAGTCTAATAGGATAATAGGATTTATCAACCCAAAAAAAAAAAAAAAAACAAAAGAATAACCTACTAGAATTTAACCATGTGTTAAACTTTTGTCTATCTAAGTATTGGGTTGTAATTTATATTTAAACTCAATATGTTTTTTAGCAAAAACACCCCAATTAACTCACTTTCAAAAATAGTGCTAGACAAATTGGTTCCTCAAAGAAAAAAAAAATCGTGATCCCTCACCATTAAAAATGTAAAACAAGTTATTTCTTCTTAATATTTTGAAGGATTTATAAGGCAAATTGATCCCCAACAGATTTATAAAAGTTCAAATCGGTGCTAATCAAAATATAAATGGAACAAACAAGTCCATCAAAATACTAAGAAGCGATTAATTTATCCTACATTTTTAATTATGAGGGACCACAAAATATATATCTCTTTTTTCTTAGAGACAATTTTGTCGATGCTATTTTTGACAATGACCAAATTTGAAGTTTTCAAATTTATATTTATATTTTGTTTTTAACAAATTTGCTCTAGGGTCTTCCATTTTCAATTAATAACTTGTGGGCATTCACATGACTATCCTTTACCCAATTAGAAGCTTCTATTCCCATTATGCAGAAGTAGAGGAGATAATCATTCTAGTTAAGCCCACATTCCTCCTTGATTATATCATTTGTTGTTGTGATTTAAATATCTACTATCTATTTTACTATCAAAGCACTTTGATGATAAAGCAAGAAGATGCATTCATTAAGATTTAATACAAGTTAGTTCTTTATTAATCATCTCTTTAGTGAAATGAATCAAATGATCTATTGCATAGATATTGGGTGGGGAAATCGAACAAACATTCATAAATTATATGCAAAGAACAAGGATATTCTTTGTGCCATACCTAGCTATAACACCCTCCCAATGCAGATCTTATGCTTAAGTCATAGTACCACACCACTGGAGTTATTCTTGTTACAATGGCGGACCTTGTCTAAAAGCAACTTCTGCCGTTTTCGGAAACTTCTGAAACTATCTGGAGACAACATGGAAATAGGAGTGAAATTACAAATTCTCGGTAGGATTCTCTAATTATCATACATAATGTCATACGTTATCATCTCAGTTTGCTTGATTTATTATGAAAAAGGTGAATATGTTATGAAACTGTTTAATTTCTGATTCGAAAAATATGTTATTGAAGCAAAGTTCAGTTTAATCATAGACTTGTTATTTGGAAGAGCCCATATCCACACCAATTTATGAGCGTATTATAAATAATAACTGCACATATTAAAATGCATATAGCATTAATAAACTAGATACATAACATCACATTACTTTGCTTATACTTGAACTTATGCATATACATAAAATTTACTTTTCTTTCTTCATCTTTACATTCATCATAAAATCTTTATCGTGCCACATTCAGTATGATCGCCATGTCATACCCCATCGAGCGTGATCGCCATGTCACGTTCAACTAGGAATATGGGATCTTCATTTTGGTACTTATACTAGCTAGGTCATGCCATGCCTCATGTAAGTTCTGGCCCCTATGTTCACACTAGCTGGGTCTAAGCCATGCCTCATGTGAGTGGGGTGTCTGCATATACTTTAATCTTTAGCTTTTAGTCTTTAGTCTTTAGTCTTTATTTGGCACACCTGAAGCGTTGCGTATCGCTGTCCCTAGGAGTCTTTATTCTGCCTTGGGTAGCACGGCCTTGGAGTGAGCTCGTCGGCTTCACCGTGACCGTCGTCACACCAACTCACCCACAGGGGATTCACGTGCCTCTAGTCTTGGAGGGATCTCATTACGGCCACGTGCCTCTAATTGAAGGATCTCTTACGGTCACGTGCCTCCAAAATTGAGGATCTCATCCCAACCACGTGCCTTCAACATAGAGGATCTCATCGACCATGTGCCTCCAAGGTAGAGGGTAGCTACCTCCACAGGGAGGGATTCAAAGTGCAATTGCCTCCAAGTGAAGGGATTCATATCTTATCTTTTAACTGCCTTCACCGGGAGGGATTCAATGTGCAACTGCCCCCAAGTGAAAGGATTCACATTTTATATACTCATGTCTTTTCATTCTCATACATGGTCATACATAGTCATACTGAATGTACCTATACTTCATTTATTTTTATATGTCATTGCACACATGATCTTCACGTACATAGTTGTGACATATAAAGGACCGTAGCCTCTTTACCATTCTACCGGCACTCATGCATATGCTACATCATTTACCCTCATATACCTTACATCATACTTATGTCATTCTTAAACATAAAGTTTATACATACACATTCATACTTAGATTCATCCTTGCATATAAACGTTCCTAGACTTCTGCCGTAATTTTGGTAACATAATGGATCAGTTCCGTCTTCCCATGAATAGTGCCAGTCCTCACAAACAGTTTAGTCATAACAATGTAATCAATCTATTCATATATATAGATCAATGTAAAACTGGCAATCCTCACTCAAACCATATATGTACACTAATACTTGTAAAATTATCAATTTGGCCATTCTGCCAATTTTACTCAGTTCTGCCCGGATTTTGTATAATCCACCTTTATTTCTATTCAACTCATTTAAATATGAAATTTGCATATGTCATAGCTCTATGTGTCTACTTTCTAACCTCTTTGGTTCCATATCATTTTGATTTATATAACTCAAGATATTCAACTTTTACCTCCGCCTGTTCAGTCACTAGCCTGAATTACACTCCTGGAAGTATAAATTCACTAAAAATCGAAACTAGGCTCAAATCATACGAAATTGGTCTCATATCAAAGTTAACAGGACAACCTTTCATTTGCAAGTTTCACTTGATTTGTAAGTATACCTCGAGTTATAAGTCCTGAAATTCAGCCCTCCTGAACTACTCTACTTTGGCCTAGATTGGATATAGGGTAACTTCCTCGAATCACTGGGAACAATCGGGACCATAACAAACTCGGAATCTCATATTGGGATGTTCCCCTATATGTAATCTTTATAACAAAGTTGGTTTCACTCAATTTGGAGTTGTACAGGGCGAGGTATACCCTCCTCAAGTCACCCTGCCCACATGAAAGTCACTGATCCCTAGGTCAATCTTCAAAAATTCATATCTCTCTCAATACTAATCCAATAACCTTATATGATATATGTATAGAAAAACCTGGAAGTCTACTTTCATCTAAAAATGGTTTCATCCATTTTGACCGGCTGTA
Source organism: Pterocarpus macrocarpus (assembly GCA_031439585.1). Lineage (NCBI taxonomy): Eukaryota > Viridiplantae > Streptophyta > Magnoliopsida > Fabales > Fabaceae > Pterocarpus > Pterocarpus macrocarpus. Next base: position 5,363 of record JAVHNN010000243.1, read on the forward strand.
AAGTGGAGCCGTATACACCACACGTGCAGACTGTCGTGTGGTTTCTCACTCAGACAACATCTCAATCCTTCACTTCTCCTAGTTTTCTTCTGCTAACCTTAATTCCAACTCAAGATTTCATATTAATCCAACCATAATCCATCATATACATCCAACATATTATCAAACATATAAAGAAAGTAATCTTTCATGCATCCTCAGATTAGAGAAATTAAGATTAGAGATTGAATCCTACCTCTTTGGAGTGTGATCTTGTTGAATTTGAATTTGAATTGATGGAACGCTTGACCAAGCTTGGAGATTTGATGGAGTTGGTTGAGAGAGGAAGGAAGAAGAAGGCTGGAGCAAGAGGGAAGAGAAGGAGGCGTAAATCAGCTGGGAATGAGGAGGAGAAGTCTGAGTTAAATACATAAGAGTTGTGGTGTTGATTGGTTGGAGTTTTGTGGTTGAAGTTCGGCCATGTCTCTCACTTTTGTGGCCAAATTGCTCTCCACGTCGTCCCTCAAACTGAGACTCGTTTCCACTCTATTTGAGCTCGGAACTCGTGCCATTTTACTTAAGCTTAGAGCTGAAGCTGGATGTCGGAACTCGTCCCATCTTGTTTGTGGCTTATGCAAATCTTATGCAGTTTATTCGAAACTTGGAGGCGAGTCGGATGTCGAAGTCATCTGACTCACAATCATATAATCTCGGAACTCCCATTTGAATCCAGGAATATCAATGCTGAGAATAAACTCGAAGTTCGGTACTTGTAACATTAGTTTAAAGCATCAACTTGGGTCAAGTCCGAAGTCGGGATGAGGACGGTTAAGGTCGGAACTTGGGTACCTCGGTTGACACTGGAGGCCACATCATGAGACCGGAAATCGGGTACATTTCTTCGAAACATGAAGTCAGATATCGGGAATCACTCCATGTTGTTCGGACTTGAAGGTTAAACTCGGAAGTCATGGAAAAATCTAGATGAAGTCAGAAGTCGTAGACTAATGTGGGCCGAGCTCGGAAATAATCTCTTCTATGAGAAATTCAAGGATGAAGTCGGAAATAGGAATTGATCAATCCTGGGGGCGAAGTCGGAACTCGGAAATCGGGATGTTACACTAGCCGTCCAAGTTTACCAAGTGTGACACAAAAAGGTTACTGTGTCACGCCTCTGATATTTTTATGGTATTTTACCCTATGTGTAAACTTTCTAACAAAATTGGTTGCACTTTAATTGAAGGTGTATAGGGCGAGTTATATCCCTCAAAATCCAGTCTGCCAATTAAGCATCAGGGATATAATTCTATGATAACTTCAAAAAATCATATCTCACTCAATACTAATCCAATGGCCTTATAATTTATATAGTTGAAAAGCTCTAAATGTCTAGCTTCATTTAAACTTAGCTTCATCAAACTATGATGGCTATGTGTGAAGTTGTACACTTGCCATAAATCGAACAACATGTAGGAATTTTCAACTCAAGCAATTTTGGTTAGCTACTCCTTTTTGTTTTTCACTAAGTTTCCAACCTAAACCAAATGTCTCCATGCTCAAACTGCCCTAATAACTCATATAAACACAAACATATCATCAATTTAAAGAGAAGAAATAGAAAATCCTAAGCCCACCAAGTCACAAAAATAAGCAAAGTTATTGAATCCTACACTCAAATTAATGTAGAAACTAGCTAGATTTAAGCTTTTAGTGGAGGAAGTGGGTGGAGTTTGGAGATGGGAGGAAGATAGAGTGGAATTGGAGAAGAAATAAGGAAGAATGGTCAACTGAAGGAGGGAGCACGAAAATGAGGGGAGTTAGGAGGGATTTTGATATTTTAAAACATGATACACACTTGTGATTGGTGGAGGCTTGAGTGGTGTAGGTTGAACCAAGTCTTTCCTCTCCTTTGGGCAGCAAGTGGCACCATCTATATGGGGTAGGAGTGGCTGAATTTTAGCCATTAAAACTAGAGTTGTTAGTATGGAACATTATTCTATTGCTTTGGTTGCGACAAATTAAAATGCTGGATTCTCAATCGATTTCCTTTTCAAATACCAGCGAAACATTACTAGTATTCTTCATCCATATAATTGTGTCAATTTCTCTAATATGTAATCACTATATAATTCACTTTTGAATATTCTTCACATATCTAATAAAACCAAATAAATCGAATTAACAATGTAAATTAAACATATATCACAATTTAGAGACATTTGCAAATTCTTTTGAAGTCCTCCAAAACATTACCAATAGTCTTCTTAAATTTTTATTTAACAAACTTAAGTTTTCTAATCCAAATGTTTATATTCCAAACCCTAATTAAGTGTATCTACTCTAATGAAATGAAATAATTTAATTAACTTGGTACTAATGGAGAAATACTTGTTTCTTGGGATTGCTATACTATATTTTTCATAAATGTCGCTTTAATATTTTCTAACTGATCTTACATTTCACCTGTAACTAATAGTGTTTTTTCATAATTTTGAGCCAGTTTAGAGGCATCCCACATCATTTCACATGTGGGCCTTAGATGTGCCCAATTGGCTATTTAGAATTAGTTTTCTATTATGTCTGCATGTTTTAGGAAAATGGGGATGTTACAAAATGCACTTAGGAAATTGGTAAGAGTGCGGGTTTGTATGTAAGTAATGGCGATGAGGATATTAATGTGCTTCATTCGCTGAAACTCACGCACTTATGGAAAGAGAGGATGGAATGAAGCAGGAGGCTCGGCGTAGAGGCAAAAGGATAGGTATAGAAGAAATTAATCACTTGACTCCTTAATGTGTTAGAAAGTGTCTTTGGAGGCCATAAGCTTCACATTTCTTTTTTGTATGTTCTTTGTGGATACCTAGATATGTATTGCAATATCGATTGCCCTATAGTGCAAACTTTTGTATTTGCTCCACTATATATGGCATTAAAGCTCTATCTCAATTGTATCAAAAAGGTTGCATGTCTGCTTTAAAAGCTTTTTAATTAGAGTTCTTATACTTTAAAAACATTGTAACTAAGTCAGCACCATAATTTGGTCATTCATTCTCTGTTATTATAATATACACGTACATGGCTATTAGTCATGGCTTTATTACACCATATATACTGCACATGTTGAACTAGGGGTGTGCAAAGGGATGGGTTAGATTGGATTGAACTGGAGGCCCTAACTTTCATCCTAATATTTTCAGAGCCAAGTCGTTTTTAGAATCCCGAGACTCGTACCCACAGCAATAACCCAAAAATGATCAAGTCAAATTGTCTCCAATGGTAGGATTTAGACAACATATACAAGATTTAAACATTATACATAGTAAAATCATGTGTAGAAATATTATTTTAGAAAGCTCAAAACAAGATTCAAGATATATTTTATAATACATATTTTACAACAAATTATTTCAATATAAAGAGAATATCATGTTATATAAAACACATTAAGCTGATTACAAATTTCGCAACTTTGACCCAAACACAGGTGTGATCGGCGGCTTTGCATAGGAGGCATTGCCCCTAGCAAGCCTAATTAGGAGATTTATAGAGAAATGCCACAGGATGGAGTTTTCCCTAAAATTGGACTTTCACTATATATAATTTCGAACAATTGTACCACAATGCTAGAGCACACTTTTGCATGTTCACTGAGGAATATGGAGAGGCAGGATGAGTTCAAGGTGAAGGTGAAGTAGCACCCCTTCACCAAAGGGTCAGGTCATTCCACCTGAAAGCTCCACCACTACTAAGCACACTAGGGTGTGGATGGTAAGTAAGTAATAAATTGCATTTAGTTTTATGTTCATTTTATGTTTTTTAAATTATATGCGATTATGTGATTTAATATGAAATGCAAGAAGCGACATTTATGAATAGGAAGCCATCCTTGGTGAGCTATTTAGAGAGACATACACTTAGCAGAAAAGAGAGACAAGTCATGGTGGAGTGGAGCCAACGTTCGAGGAGAGGTCACATATGTAAAAATCCTAAACTTCCTTTAACTTTTTATTGTTATTTTGTGTATGTGTATTCTAATGTACACTATGGTGCCTTAATTATTAATTTGTTTATTTTCATTCGCAGAATCATACTCCTCAAGAAGTTGGGACTCCTAATAGAAAGGTGATGATTAGCATCCTGTTGATGAGGATGACATTTTTGTCATATGTTATAGGTAGCCCTTACAGGAGAAAATACATATATGGGATATGGACCTATTATTTGGGTCTATGACCGGATCATTCCTTTGCAAAGGATCATGAGGTCCATGATTGTTTGCATGCATTAACACGAACTCTAGACCTATGCACAAGAAAGTGAAGAAGAGAAATAGGAAGATGTGAGAGAGCATATAGACCTTCATGTAGCAAGTGCATGCTGAAACATGGCTGATGTTCCTCTTACGCCCATGCTAGAAGATTCCTCTAATAACTCCGACATTGACTTGGAGCTGATGGCGTCCTTGCCGATAGATAGATCAATATAATAACTATTTCATTAAAAAAGATATGAGGATAGAAGAAAAGATGATGAATGAATGCATGTATATATTCCTAAATTGAAAACTACTTCTCCTATGTTTTTGTTCATATTTCTCTTACCCTTTTATCATCAGCAAAAGAAAATTTTAAGGAGAAGAAATTGAGCATCATGAGAAATGATCACTTTCGGAAGGATCATTTCTTCACTGGTTGAGGAATCTATTCCATATAGATTGAAGGGTTGACAATTTATTGATCATATGTGCTGGATTTGCAAGAAGAGCATCAAACTCATGTTTATGTACTCTTTTGTCTTTTTTATGTATAACATCCCCATTTCTCATGAGGTTACACTTCGATTTCATCTTCAAGTCTTCATTTCTCATGA
>JAVHNN010000245.1:0-10999 GCA_031439585.1 Pterocarpus macrocarpus
TACAACTCATATTCAGAAGCATTAGTTTATTTTCAAACTAGTTGATTTTTTTACATCACAATACAAAGATGTCTATGTTCGGCAAATTTTTGAAAAAAGTGTTCTAATATTCAATGTCTTACATCATGTTTAACCATTAATATCCAACTGGGTTCAATACTTAAACTAGAGGTTAAACTATAGTTCTATTCTAATGGTTAAACTAGAGGCGCTGGGTTCAATTCTTGTCATGCTTAATGAATAACTTTGTCAGTCAGATCATAATAAGTTTGCCACCCACCATCATAATTTAGATCTGACTAATGAGCCTTTCTAACTTGTCTGTTTCGTATGATGTTATGTTGTATATTTCTGACACTGGTAAGTGATCTGTATGAGCATAATATTTACATATGATAGCAATATGCCTTTGTGACACTGAATTTTTGCAGAATAAAGGCATATTGAATTCCATAATTTCAGTGGACCAGGTATATAATTAAGATAGGCATAAATTAGAGGTGAAAGCGGCTATACCATTTAAGTTTCCAACTCCAAGGTTTTACATCTAGTTTAACCATTAAAATCTCTTAAAAATTTTACTACCCCAAACTACATCTACCATACGATCAACAGAAATTCATATCTTTGTGATACTTGCTAAACAGACAAGAAGCTATGTACAAGAGCTATGCCCAACAAATAAAAACAATAGCATAATTAACGGTTAAACTTACTTGTATTTGCCCACCACGTCCACTGGCCATGTCAATCATTTTTATGTAAGATCCTTCTTCTACTGTCTCATAAACCTGGAAATATGAAGTCAAGATTATTTAAAGCAAAAGGTCACCTTGAACAATCATTAAAAGTACATATGAAAGACTTGCCTTCTCATAATTGGCTACACGATTTTTAAAGTCTCGCAATCCAGCCTCAAAATCTGGCCTGCAAAAGGAAGCTAATTGCATATGTATCCACACAATCATCAAGAGACACTGGTTTTGAAGGAAACATTACTCTTCTGCATAGTCAGGGCTTTGCTGAATTTTGAGACGTATATTCCTTTCAATTATATCTACATCATTGCATATTGTTTCCAGAAAGATAATCTGTAAAAAAAGCACAAAGACAAATCAGAAAAGTCCGATATATATCATTTTCGTATCATATAATTATCAATGCCCATCTGTGATTACAGCACCTTGCATCTTCCTTCAGCCAATTTCATCAGAATTTTTCTTCGCTCCTTGTTACTGTTTGTGGCATCAAATATTCCAACCTAAATCCAAATTAACATTTTATGCAAAAAAAACCAAAAATGAAATAAGGCATAAATGTAACTAAGTTATCCAACAAGAATGAATATACCTGGCCACCTTCTTACATCCAAGATATCATATCTTCAAGCGCCAGCTTTGCTACCTAGTGGTAAATGGTATATTAAAAATATGGACACAGAAAATGATCACCATGGTGTTTACATTACGGAATCATCCATGACAAAACAAATATCAAAGCTATATTATATTAAGCGGTAAAATAGTCTTATAACAGGTTGATGTCTGCCAAAATGAATTTTTCTTTGGATCTTCGGTTCTACATTTTCTGGATATTAACATTAACAATATCAATGAAGATAAACCAAATATTGAAGAGAAACAGTCTTAACTAGCTAATCTCTGCCAATGTGAATTTCCTTTGGACTCTTATTCTACTTCCATGGGTCATAAATTAGTGTCTTGTTGCCATTCTGTAAATGATATAAATAAAGTCAATTTGCATTGTAACATCAACCCTAGTCCATAGGCCAAAGTGTTAAACTATTTCAGTTGTCGATCCATCTCCCACCATTTGTTTTCCATCTCTTTTGAGTTCTTTCATCACATTCTAGTTAGGAATCTCTCAAAATCATAAGACTAGAACAATATAATTTCTTCTCCAAGGAACAGTCCTGTGTATGTTTCAGAACCAAAACAGCAATTAAGGTCATTAATCACAAATTAAATTTACCACATGAGAATAATTGGTAGCTAAACAAAAATGAAAAATTGTTAAATGTACAAGTCTTAAAAAATAATTTAGTTGAATGTAATCAGATTGTTCAAATTATAGAAGCAGCATCGTCATGATTCTAACCAAGAACAAGAAGTAATGGCCTAATTATACACATCCAATAGATTTTACTCTCTCACATTCAATCTATCCAAATGTAAAAGTTATTGGCAGTAGTTACCTCATTCCGTGCCTCCATGCCTCGTGGATTGTCAGCTCTAAAGAAATCAGCAGACTGCATGGTAGAATATGACATGTATTGGAAGTTTCCCAAAAAAGCATGACAGTATAATGTAATGTAATTTCAAGAATGAAAATAATGTTTCTTAAATGGAACCGAGTGCCCCAGTTTGATCACATGAAATCATGGAACGTTAAGAGAACTAGATTGTTGACTATTTGAAGCCATGATCCATTTTCTGCCATGGAATATTAAGAGCACTATTATTAAAAAAATTAAAAAATACTGCAAAAATTAGAGAACACCTAAAGCCCAAGGCTTTCATACTCATAACTTCAACCATTGCCTTTAATGCATAAAATGGTAATGGAAACCAGTAACACATCTAAAAGCAATGTAAAGTTCACAGAGCATGGAAAACTGCGGGCCTTCCCAGCACTCTGAATCCCCGGCATTTCAGAACAGTATTAATCCTCGCATGAGAGTTCAAAGAATAATGCTCCAAACCCATATTAGGCACAAAATGTATGTCAAATTGAAATCCTGTGCAAGGTTATTACTCTTGGATGTTAAAGTTTGACAAATCAAAGCCCTGTGTAAAATATTTATAGAAGTGTGTCAAATCTAACAGGTGAGAATGGAGTGTGTCCTGGGCGTGGATGTGTGTGGCATTATTAATCTTGTCAAGATGACACAATCACAGAGAATCCATTCCCTATACGTTACTCCTTTCATTTAAATAACTTTCCTTCATTTTTGTTTTAAACTCATCATAATGCACCATGAGTGTCCATCCCTAGATGTCACTCATTGAATTATAGAAAAATAGCAATCTCTGAATAAAGAATTCTTAGACACTGGAATTATTTTCACCTACCATATCCTCTGCCCTAATATGAACCATATCAAGTGTTATGACAAACAGTATATACATTACACCAAGAAGTAGGGATATATGCGATAAACATTTATTAAAATTAAAAAAAAGAAAAAGACACACACACACATCATGTATAGTAATAGTACAGAGAACAAGTTTCTATGCTTATGAGAACTTTTGTGCCACTAAACAGTCTATAGAATATTGATAATCAGCTAATGGTTTACCTGATTAGCTCCATGCTTAAGGCGACGATACTGTGACATTGAAATGTAAGTTTGTTAACATTCATGCTTGATATATTTCCAGTCTTTCAATATGTACAAGACTATTGATTACAAAGAAGAATCACATCAAGAATGGGAACAACCTTGCCAACATTGAAGTGTTTGGTCTCATGACCTAACCATCGAAGATATCTTGTAAGTTTAGCTGCAGTGTAAGTTTTACCTCGAGCTGGCAGACTCACCTAAGTAAAAGAAACTAGTTAGAATGATTCATTTTTGCTTAATTTACTACATTAGATGAACTACAAATGGAAATGTCGCATTTTTTGCCAGGTAGTCTAAATTTTCAAGATATATTTCTTTCATTTTGAATCTCACTTAATTTACTGTTAAACTCCAACTTGAAGCCAAAAACAAAATAGGTAATGAGGAAGAGTCGCTAAAACTTGAAAAAAACCAAGTTTATGAATAATTATTCCTACAACTAGATTAATACCATAACAATTGCCAAATGTCTATCCTCTTTGAGACCCAGCATCTGATCAGCAATGGCACCAGCTGCAACAGCTCCAGCAGCTGCTGGAACCTTAAAATTGACACAGTTTGATGCAATATAAACTAGTCCACTGGAAATAAATTTGAATAATACACAAGGAATGGAAATCCTTTATACAAACCTTAGTGTCAGTATGCAAACTAATATCAGTAGTGAAAGTACTTGAACTAAAAGATTTTACAAGTCTAGGAGATCCAACACCCCTATCGACAAGAAGTCCCCTCTGACCATCTTCCTTTTGCAGAGATGAAATTGTTCCTGCTGATTTAGATTGAACCATTCCAGGACTTTGATACAACTTAGATGGATCCGGAATAGTAAACTCCATCTCCTAGTTGGAACATAAACATAGCCTATTAGATATGGTATATTGCACCATAAAGAGTAATTTACAAGTTATTTTCACTAATCATCCATTTAGGAGTATAATCACATTTGAAAGATAAACCTTTACTGTTGCAGGTTGATAAATAGAACATTGCCATCACTGATTGAATATGAATTGCTGCCAGATCCACTACTTAGTGACCTGGGATTCTCTGTCAAGTTAGCGGCATATACAGCATCTGAATCTGCAGAAGTTGAGGGAGCTGGGACAACGTAATGCTCAAGATCAAGCTCCAAACTCGCAGAAGAAACATTCTGAATAAAAAATAAAAATTAAGCATGAGGTCCATAGTAATGGTTTGCTAACAACTGCTTTCTAGACATACTAGCCGCAAGTTGGAATAAAAAGTAAGTTAGAAAAAAAGAGGAGAGCATATGAAAGCCACCAATTATGATACATTATTGGGCAGGTCATGGTATGCAACATCGTAATGTAAGAGACAGGCATGCACTTCAACAAAAAATTAGTTTTTCGCCAGGCTAATCACTTCGCCATTGACAATAACAATTTGGCACCCTTAAGAGTAGAAAAACACTGCAGAAAAAACTATAGCTCTATGGACAGAATGTAAGCTAAAATTGATTGGGGCACTAAAGAAAACTCCTGAGTCCTGACAGTGCCCACACAACTAAAGGAGAAATTAATTGGACTACCACAGTGACCATGGTTAGAGAGATAAAGTCAAAATCCAACTAAAAGTGTGTGTGTGTGTGTGTGTGTGTGTGAGAGAGAGAGAGAGCGAGAGAGAGAGAGTGAGAGAGTGAGAGAGTATGAAAATTGTAGAACTTGAAAAAGGAGAAAACCACTACACAGAAGATGCTAGTCACCCTTCTGTCTACTTGGTTGGAGCATAATTCTTGCATCTTCAATGACAAATTTTCAGACAAGCAAGTTTTGTGGATAGGGTTAGGCATTTGGCTTCTATTTGGTGTAAATCACATGTTCTTTATAAAGAAATTTCCCCTTCAAATGTGTTGAGAGATTAGAAAGCTATGCTTCATTGATAGTATTTCCTTTTGTTTGTTTTTGTTATTGTAAGGAGGATCTCTTATCCTCGCATATTCTTATATCATTCTTCTCTTCCTCTTAAAATAATTCTTCCTTTATCCAAAAAAAAAAAAAAGATCTATGCCATGAAATTTTTCATCTCACTAACATAACTCACAATGAAAGTGGACAGGAGGAAAGATTTTGGTTTAAAGTCCAGCTACATGATCTGAAATTAAAAAAAAAAAAGAAAAAAAGAAAAAAGTAGCTTCCTTAAAGAATACCTGATTCAAATATCATTCACCACACCACAACCCAACCACATCTTCCAAGGAGGAAAAAAGCATAAAGGAAACGAGTAGTTATAGTCTAACCTCACCACCTGCCTGAAGTCCTGTATCTATGCTGACATCAGGTATCCCACGAACAGCCGAACAACGGAAATGCTCCCGATAAGCCCTCCAACTAGCTGCAAGGTCAAAGGGAGAAACTCTGCTTGATTCAACAAAAACTCGATACTCAAGAACTTTGCCATTATCAAGTCTAAACAAAGCAAGCCTGGCACCCTCCTGCAATGCTCCCCCAACAAGTACACGGCTTGGACCCTCCTCGACAAAGCAAGGTGCATGGAGTTGCTGGGGTTTCAGGAGAAATTTGAAATCTAAAGCTTCTGAAAATCCCAACCAATACCAAAACTTCTGGTTACAAATGCAGTCTAGAACACTGATAGAAACATGGTATTAGAGCAAGAGATGAAAAGAAAATATGTTGTGTATTACTGATATGGAGCTGAATTCCAGCGAGGAATTAGCTCAGAATCATGTATTCAAGCTAGAGAAACAAAGGATGAAAGAAAGAACACTCAAGGACAATTCGAGGAGCCCCAAAACCCTCCCAGAGTCCACTCCACTGTTTTCCTGCCTTCGGTGCACACTTTCCCCAATACAAATATCCCCCTCATGCAGATCCTTCAAGATTCCTTCTCTCTTTCCCACTCATTCCATGCCAACTCAGCAGTTAGTTATGCTAAGTAGGACCCTCACTCTTTTCCTTATTTTTCCCTCCCATAGGCTCACAATTTCCCTTCCTTTTAAACACTTGCATGACCCTAGGAATACCTCTACCCGCCTCAGCACTAGCCACACCCACATCAGGGGTCCTAACAAACACCCCTTACACTTCAGTGAGACAATAACTATGCCAAAATTAAATTTCAAGACACCTTTATAACAGAGTCTCTCTACACATGGTGAACCCAACTAATTCTCAGAGTAATTTACTTTGCATTTTTCCCCCCTCTTCTTAACCTCACAATCTTAACACATTATCTACAGTTTTACATAAATTTCACCAACCTTTATTTATTTATTTATTTTTTGGTGTCTAAACCATTGGCATATGGAGTCAACTAAACCCAACTAATATGGTTTGAGTTGAGTTGCCCACTATGGGATAAAGTTCACCCTACATTAGCTTTTTCCATTCAGAAGACTCAAAGTTGACACTTAAACCTTGCTTGAGCTTTAATGAACCGCCTTAACCAATCAAGCATTGTTTTTACACCTCTACAGGTAAAGCAAACAGAAAGAAAAGAGACAAAAGAATCAGAAAGCAAGTGCCAATTGAGAAAGCATTACCATGATTCGGCGGAACAACAAAGCTCAACTCCCACATTGACGCCGATTCCCGTTCCAACGAAAGCTAAAAAATTTTCACACCAAAAAAAAAAAGAATTAACAATAAAATGAAGAACCAAGACCAACCCACAATGGAAAAACCGAAATGGAGAAATGGGTATGAATCAAAATTACAGCTTTTGAAGGATCCCAGGAAGAGACAAGTGGGAAGGAGGAGCCATAGACGTGAGGGAAGAGGTCCCTAGTGAGACAAGTGTTGTTCGTTCTCTTCTCCATCTTGATTGAAACATAAAGCAGAGCACCCTGTTTCTCTTGAAGGCCATTATCTCCTTCTTCCTCGCTTCCATGCGAGTTTCCATCACGCCCCATTTCCCCTCTCTCTCTCTCTCTCTCTCTATGGTTCAGAATCTTGTAATGGTGTGAATGACGCTTGAAGCAGCTAAAGAAACAGCACAAACAAAAAACAAAAAATGGATTTAATTCCAATTGTGCAGAGTTACCATAGTGAGAGATAACGTTTTTGATGTGGGGAATGGTTTACACACGGGTGACGCGGATCTTGTGCAAAATGGACAGGATTTTTTTTTTTTTTTTGGGTACATAAATGGACAGATTTTATTTCATGCAAGTTGCAGAGTTTGTATTTTTGTTATTTACTATTATTATTATTTTTGGGTAGGTTTAATATCAAATCAAATGCAGAAAACCCTGTTAGAAACAGAGTTGAAAGTTGCTGCACCACAGATTGTTCATGAATATGTCTGGAGTTTGTGATTGGTGAGAGTATTGTTTAGGCATTGTTTGGTTCAGTGGGAATTGGGACGTGGAAATCTCACATACTCTGCGCGGCACGCCAGCCAATGTGCTTAGAAGCCAAAGTTTGAGCTACCATTGACACGGATCTGAGCTGTTCCGACTTACCCTTCTCTAATCCATTTTTTTTTTCAGTCACACAACATTTGGACTAAGGAAAAGATTTTCTCGCTCTCGTCCGGAATTAAGATATGCTTCTCAAATTCAACAAGCAATTATTAAAATACGTGTGGATAATATCTATCACCAAGATGATTCGAGAATGTAAGTCAAGTGAAGACGAAATATGAGTAGATTCTGACCATGACTTAGCTAAGCTAATCCTTTCTTTCTTATCTATTGTAGTTAGACCATTAAATATTATAAGCATATAATTATAAATTATTAATTAATCATATTATTATGGTTGACTTCACTTCTTTCTCGTATAATTACACTTTAATTCTATCATTTTATCATAGTTGACTTCGCTTCTTTGTTGACCAGGGCCTTGGGATGATAAAGCGGTTTGATATTTGTTATAAAAAAAAGTTTTGAATTCAAATTTTATTTTAAAAAATTGATGATAATAAGATTTGAATATAAAATCTCATATATATAATCTAAATTTTTTGTCAATAAATTATTTTTGAATTTAATTTAAATACACTAATAGTGTAAAATAATTTTATCTTTGTTAATCGATAAAAATAATAAAAAGTGTCCACTTATATAAATAACTACCAATTATAATGTGAGCACCATCGTGATTTCTCAGCTTTCTCTTTGTTTACATTGATTGATCCCGACAATAATACATACCAATTAAATTCATCATTTTTAATGGCTTTGAACTCAAATTTTATGAATTAAAATATTTAGTAGGCTTTGAATATTGGTCATTTTTTTAAAAAATTAATATTTTATGCTAGTCCTGCATATTGCTCAATAATCCTTATAATAATTTAGCTCTTATAATTATTCACTTGCAATTTATTTTCACAATATATATTTACAGATATGCAGAAGTGTTTGTGATATTGCTTTGGGTTTTCAAATTAGCCTTCTAATCGTTTAAAATACCAAGATGTAAATATAATGCCCAAGTTAAAATAAGGCTTTTATTTTGTACCAACAGACTAATTTAGTGGTAAAAAGTAGATGGGTTTTGTGATCTGTGATTAAGCAGAGGAACGCAAGTTTGAATCCTAAAACGTTGTATTTTCTTATGAATATTCATTTTCATTTTGAGCGCTGATTTTTAGAAGCTGGTTTTTATAGTAAATTGTAATAAATCCTTGTTGTTTTAAGGTCAATTCATTCACCTACTTAGAAATAAAAAAATTTTTTCCACTAATAAATTGACTATATAACCTCCTATGGTTCAGTAATCAATTCGATTCTTCCATTTGGATCATGTGGGGGCAAACACCTATAGAAAAGATTTTAGAGAAAAATCCTTTACATTTATCAATGGTTTGTTGATTTCTATTCCAAGCATCATATTTCTATAGAAGATATATGAAGGAGAAAAAAAGTAAAAAATAAATAAATAAAAAAGGAAAAAGTGAGCTTGTAAGAACTACTTATTAATTGATTGGAGACCTTTCTCTTTCTTATATATTAAAGAGGGTATGTTTATTTGTACTTTTTTTATAAAAATCATTTTTTATTGAAAAAATTAGTTTTATATATTGAATGAATTTTTTAAAAATAATCAGATTATCAAAAAATCAATTTTCAACTTTTTTGGAGAAGCTTAAGAGTAGCTCATAAAAAATTAATTTTCATAGCTTTTTACTATATATATATAAAATTTAGGTTTCAAAATCTGAAATAAATGCAACTTTAAATCGTTAATGCAGTTTTGGTCTATGACTATCACATCACATGCTTTAGAGCTTTACAAGAGGCCCGATTTGATACTGCTGTTCAACGATGTATATAGGCTTAATAGGATAAGGAGTTAATAGTATAAAGATACTACAGATTGTATAAAAAGCACGATAAAGAATTTAATACTGAATTGATATTTGGTGTTATATCATTTTAATCACAGATATTTTAGTATTATATAAAATATAACTAAAAGAAAATATTATAATCAATATAATTTTTATAACTATTAAATTTAAAAATTAAAAATTAATATATTAAATAAGTTATTATAATTATTTTAGCTATTTCTTATTATATATAAAAAATAATTTTATATTAAAAAATTATTTATTTTATTTATTTTTAATATTTTTTTCTTAAATATAAAAGAAATATGAGAAGAGAAGAGTGAGTGAAATAGAGATGAAGTTTTTATATACTCCGAAATTTAAGTAGTTTTAGTGTCACATTCTTATATTTGGTTATTTTTATTATTTATTATTGAATTTGTGCTGCTTTACTTACACTTTCCTTTTTATATTAAAATATTATTATTAATATATTTTAATAATAAATTTTTATTCCTATATTTTTATTTTTAGTTTAAATAGTTATTTTACAATTATTTTTTATTTATATATTTTTATTTTTATTATTTATTTAATAATTAATTTTCTTTTAATAAAATATATTAAAAAATAAAAAAGTGAAAAGAAACCTTTAATAAATTAAGTAAGCTAATCAGTCTGACATCGACTCGACATAAATTTCAGATTAAGTTACTCTGTCATTATATAATGTATAGGAAGATTTGATAGATAAGTTTATATATAATATATTAGTCATACAGAATAATGGATAAAGGTGCATACGTCTTTCTATGACCACATCTGTCGTACCCAAGCCAGCGTACCATTCACCCTAAGGTTGAAGACCGAGATTTTTTATAATGTGCACAAAAATTTAAATTGACTATTTAACATGTATTTTGTGTTTGTCGTTTGAGAAAAAGAAAAGTAGAGTGGATTCATATACACAATGGGCATTACATAATCGTAAAATCAGGAAGTTGTTTACGTAGTTGTACCATTTTTCACCAGATAATGTACCATAACCAGATAACTCTTTAATTATCTTATCTAGGAAGAATAGAGCATTTTTCTTGATCATTTAGACTCTGGATATAAATTCGATGTACATATTTAACCAGCTACTACAGTTTCCCATTTTTTTAATAATATATATATATATATATATATATATATATATATATATATATATATATATATATATATATATATATATATATATATATATTATATATTAGTATATTGCTGAACATTAGGTTCCTATACCACTTGATTATTTGTTCATTATATATATATATGCCTATATATATATATATATATATATATATATCATCAATAAATATAGGACCA
>JAVHNN010000246.1:0-54660 GCA_031439585.1 Pterocarpus macrocarpus
CCAAGATGCCAACTCATACTAATGGACAACCCAAGATCTTGTTATTTCTTTGAATTGGGCTTAGAAGCTTATTTTGGCCATATTGGGCCGTTATCCTATTTTGGTCTTGTTTAGTTAGTTTAAGTATTTAGGACATCTAAACTTTTAGTTATTTTATTTGGCCCATGTTTTATGTTTTATGTTTTATATTTTATGTTTTATGTTTTATCAAGCCCAATTCATATTATTTAGTATCAGAACACTTCTTATTGGGCTTGGACTTAGTTTTAAGTGTCTAACCTAGTGTAAGAGGTCTATAAATACCTCAAGGAACACATTGTTTAGCAGTTTTTGATTAATTGAAATTCTGTTTTGTTTTCTTCAAGAAAGCAGTTCCTTTAATGTGCAAGTGAGGTGAGTGATTTGCTTTGCTTGTTGCATCAAGAAATTGAGGAATTCATCCTAGGTAAGTTCCTTGTGATATTCAATCAATTTCTTTCTATCTTTTCCTCATTCTCTACGTTTCCATTGGACGTTTCTTGGGGGTTTAGTATTGGAGGTCTTTATTCTATATCTTGTTTTCCATCAAAGATTGGAATCAAGTCTTAATCCTTGAGGGGTTTCGGATCTTTATATCCACGGGGTTCCTTTCAAGTTGGTTTCTCTTAGTCCTTTAAGTTCAAGGCAATTCTTAATCCTTAAGGAATCCTTGGTTTTCTCTTCCTCTAGTTTCTTTTGGTATCGATTGGAATCAAGTCTTCATCCCTGTAACATAATGAATTCGTTTCTCTTTGTCTTTTAAGTTCTTTTTGCCATTGATTGGAACCAAGTCTTAATCCTTGAGGGATTGGTTTCTCTTTGTCCTTTAAGTTCTTTTGGTAATTCATTGGAAGTAAGTCTTAATTGTTAAGGAATTGGTTTCTCTTTTTCCTCTAGGTTCTTTTTGTTATTGATTGGAATAAGGTCTTAATCCATAATGAATTAGTTTCTCTTTGTCTTTTAAGTTTTTTTTGCCATTGATTGGAACCAAGTCTTAATCCTTAAGGAATTGGTTTCTCTTTGTCCTTTATGTTCATTTGGTAATTGATTGGAATCAAGTCTTAATCCTTAAGGAATTGGTTTCTCTTTTTCCTAAGTTCTTTTGGTATTGATTGGAATCAAGTCTTAATCCTTAATGAATTGGTTTCTCTTTGTCCTTTAAGTTCTTTTGCCATTGATTGGAATCAAGTCTTAATCCTTGAAGGAATTGGTTTCTCTTTGTCCTTTAAGTTCTTTTGGTAATTGATTGGAACTCAAGTCTTAATCCTTAAGGAATTGGTTTCTCTTTTTCCTCTAGTTTCTTTTTGGTATTGATTGGAATCAAGTCTTAATCCATAATGAATTGGTTTCTCTTTGTCTTTTAAGTTCTTTTGGTAATTGATTGAAAGTAAGTCTTAATCCTTAAGGAATTGGTTTCTCTTTCCCCTTTAAGTTCTTTTGGTAATTGATTGGAATCAAGTCTTTATCCTCAAGCAATTGGTTTCTCTTTCTTTTTTAAGTTCTTTTCGGTATTGATTGGAATCAAATCTTAATCCATAATGAATCGGTTTCTCTTTGTCCTTTAAGTTCTTTTTGCCATTGATTGGAATCAAGTCTTAATCCTTGAGGAATTGGTTTCTCTTTGTCCTTTAAGTTCTTTTTGGTAATTGATTGGAATAAGTCTTAATCCTTAAGGAATTGGTTTCTCTTTGTCCTTTAAGTTCTTTTTGGTATTGATTGGAATCAAGTCTTAATCCTTAATGAATTGGTTTCTCTTTGTCCTTTAAGTTCTTTTTGCCATTGATTGGAATCAAGTCTTAATCCTTAAGGAATTGGTTTCTCTTTTCCTTTAGTTTCTTTTGGTAATTGATTGGAATCAAGTCTTAATCCTTAAGGAATTGGTTTCTCTTTTTCCTTTAAGTTCTTTTTGGTATTGATTGGAATCAAGTCTTAATCCTTAATGAATTGGTTTCACTTTGTCATTTAAGTTCTTTTGGTAATTGATTGGAATCAAGTCTTAATCCTTGAGGAATTGGTTTCTCTTTCCCCTTTAAGTTCTTTTGGTAATTGATTGGAATCAAGTCTTAATCCTAAGGAATTGGTTTCTCTTTTCCTTTAAGTTCTTTTGCCATTGATTGGAATCAAGTCTTAATCCTTAAGGAATTGGTTTCTCTTTGTCTTTAAGTTCTTTTGGTAATTGATTGGAATCAAGTCTTAATCCTTAAGAATTGGTTTCTCTTTTGTCCTTTAAGTTCTTTTTGGTAATTGATTGGAATCAAGTCTTAATCCTTAATGAATTGGTTTCTCTTTGTCCTTTAAGTTCTTTTTGCCATTGATTGGAATCAAGTCTTAATCCTTGATGAATTGGTTTCTCTTTGCACTTTAAGTTCTTTTGGTAATTGATTGGAACTAAGTCTTAATCGTTAAGGAATTGGTTCTTCTTTTTCCTTTAAGTTCTTTTTGGTATTGATTGGAATCAAGTCTTAATCCATAATGAATTGGTTTCTCTTTGTCCGTTAAGTTCTTTTTGCCATTGATTGGAATCAAGTCTTAATCCTTGACGAAATGGTTTCTCTTTGTCCTTTAAGTTCTTTTGGTAATTGATTGGAATCTAAGTCTTAATCCTTAAGGAATTGGTTTCTCTTTTTCCTCTAAGTTTCTTTTGGTATTGATTGGAATCAAGTCTTAATCCTTGATGAATTGGTTTTTCTTTGCACTTTAAGTTCTTTTTGCCATTGATTGGAATCAAGTCTTAATCCTTGAGGGATTGGTTTCTCTTTGTCCTTTAAGTTCTTTTGGTAATTGATTGGAATCAAGTCTTAATCCTTAAGGAATTGGTTTCTCTTTGTCCTTTAGTTTCTTTTGGTATTGATTGGAATCAAGTCTTAATCCTTAATGAATTGGTTTCTCTTTGTCTTTAAGTTCTTTTTGCCATTGATTGGAATCAAGTCTTAATCCTTGATGGAATTGGTTTCTCTTTGTCCTTTAAGTTCTTTTGTAATTGATTGGAATCAAGTCTTAATCCTTAAGGAATTGGTTTCTCTTTTCCTTTAAGTTCTTTTGTATTGATTGGAATCATGTCTTAATCATTAATGAATTGGTTTCTCTTTGTCTTTTAAGTTCTTTTTGCCATTGATTGGAATCAAGTCTTAATCCTTGAGGAATTGGGTTCTCTTTGTCCTTTAAGTTCTTTTGTAATTGATTGGAATCAAGTCTTAATCCTTAAGGAATTGGTTTCTCTTTTTCCTCTAAGTTCTTTTGGTATTGATTGGAATCAAGCCTTAATCATTAAGGAATTGGTTTCTCTTTGTCCTTTAAGTTCTTTTTGCCATTGATTGGAATCAAGTCTTAATCCTTGAGGAATTGGTTTCTCTTCGTCCTTTAAGTTCTTTGGCAATTGATTGGAAGCAAGTCTTTATCCTTAAGCAATTGGTTTCTCTTTTTTTCCTAAGTTCTTTTGGTATTGATTGGAATCAAGTCTTAATCCTTAATGAATTGGTTTCTCTTTGTCCTTAAGTTCTTTTTGCCATTGATTGGAATCAAGTCTTAATCCTTAAGGAATTGGTTTCTCTTTTCCTTTAAGTTCTTTTGGTATTGATTGGAATCAAGTCTTAATCCTTAAGGAATTGGTTTCTCTTTTTCTTTAAGTTCTTTTTGGTATTGATTGGAATCAAGTCTTAATCCTTAATGAATTGGTTTCTATTTGTCCTTTAAGTTATTTTGGCCATTGATTGGAAACAAGTCTTAATCCGTAAGGAATTGGTGTCTCTTTGTCCTGTAAGTTCTTTTGGTATTGATTGGAATCAACTCTTAATCCATACTGAATTGGTTTCTCTTTGTCTTTAAGTTCTTTTGCCATTGATTGGAATCAAGTCTTAATCCTTAAGGAATTGGTTTCTCTTTGTCCTTTAAGTTCTTTTGGTAATTGATTGGAATCAAGTCTTAATCCTTAAGGAATTGGTTTCTCTTTGTCCTTTAAGTTCTTTTGGTAATTGATTGGAATCAAGTCTTAATCCTTAAGGAATTGGTTTCTGTTTAACCTTTAAGTTCTTTTTGGTATTGATTGGAATCAAGTCTTAATCCTTGAGGAATTGGTTTCTCTTTGTCCTTTAAGTTCTTTTGGTAATTGATTGGAATCAAGTCTTAATCCTTGAGGAATTGGTTTCTCTTCGTCCTTTAAGTTCTTTTGGGTATTGAATGGAATCAAGTCTTAATCCTTAATGAATTGGTTTCTCTTTGTCCTTTAAGTTCTTTTGCCATTGATTGGAATCAAGTCTTAATCCTTAAGGAATTGGTTTCTCTTTGTCCTTTAAGTTCTTTTGGTAATTGATTGGAATCAAGTCTTAATCCTTAAGGAATTGGTTTCTCTTTGTCCTAAGTTCTTTTGGTATTGATTGGAATCAAGTCTTAATCCTTAATGAATTGGTTTCTCTTTGTCTTTAAGTTCTTTTGGTATTGATTGGAATCAAGTCTTAATCCTTAAGGAATTGGTTTCTCTTTGTCCTTTAAGTTCTTTTGGTATTGATTGGAATCAAGTCTTAATCCTTGAGGAATTGGTTTCTCTTTTCCTTTAAGTTCTTTTGGTATTGATTGGAATCAAGTCTTAATCCTTAATGAATTGGTTTCTCTTTGTCCTTTAAGTTCTTTTGCCATTGATTGGAATCAAGTCTTAATCCTTAATGAATTGGTTTCTCTTTGTCCTTTAAGTTCTTTTGGTAATTGATTGGAATCAAGTCTTAATCCTTAAGGAATTGGTTTCTCTTTTTCCTTTAAGTTCTTTTGGTATTGATTGGAATCAAGTCTTAATCCTTAATGAATTGGTTTCTCTTTGTCTTTAAGTTCTTTTGCCATTGATTGGAATCAAGTCTTAATCCTTGATGAATTGGTTTCTCTTTGTCCTTTAAGTTCTTTTGGTAATTGATTGGAATCAAGTCTTAATCCTTGAGGAATTGGTTTCTCTTTTCCTTTAGTTCTTTTGGTATTGATTGGAATCAAGTCTTAATCCTTAAGGAATTGGTTTCTCTTTGTCTTTAAGTTCTTTTGCCATTGATTGGAATCAAGTCTTAATCCTTAATGAATTGGTTTCTCTTTGTCCTTTAAGTTCTTTTGGTAATTGATTGGAATCAAGTCTTAATCCTTAAATTGGTTTCTCTTTGTCCTTTAAGTTCTTTTTGGTATTGATTGGAATCAAGTCTTAATCCTTAATGAATTGGTTTCTCTTTGTCCTTTAAGTTCTTTTGCCATTGATTGGAATCAAGTCTTAATCCTTAAGGAATTGGTTTCTCTTTGTCCTTTAAGTTCTTTTGGTAATTGATTGGAATCAAGTCTTAATCCTTGAGGAATTGGTTTCTCTTTTCCTCTAGTTCTTTTGGTATTGATTGGAATCAAGTCTTAATCCATAATGAATTGGTTTCTCTTTGTAATTTTACTTCTTTTTGCCATTGATTGGAATCAAGTCTTAATCCTTGAGGAATTGGTTTCTCTTTGTCCTTTAAGTTCTTTTGGTAATTGATTGGAATCAAGTCTTAATCCTTAAGGAATTGGTTTCTCTTTGTCCTTTAGTTCTTTTGGTATTGATTGGAATCAAGTCTTAATCCTTAATGAATTGGTTTCTCTTTTCCTTTAAGTTCTTTTTGCCATTGATTGGAATCAAGTCTTAATCCTTGATGAATTGGTTTCTCTTTGTCCTTTAAGTTCTTTTGGTAATTGATTGGAATCAAGTCTTAATCCTTGAGGAATTGGTTTCTCTTCGTCCTTTAAGTTCTTTTTGCCATTGATTGGAATCAAGTCTTAATCCTTAATGAATTGGTTTCTCTTTGTCTTTAAGTTCTTTTTGCCATTGATTGGAATCAAGTCTTAATCCTTGAGGAATTGGTTTCTCTTTGTCCTTTAAGTTCTTTTGGTAATTGATTGGAATCAAGTCTTAATCCTTAAGAATTGGTTTCTCTTTTCCTTTAAGTTCTTTTGGTAATTGATTGGAATCAAGTCTTAATCCTTGATGAATTGGTTTCTCTTTGACCTTTAAGTTCTTTTGCCATTGATTGGAATCAAGTCTTAATCCGTAATGAATTGGTTTCTCTTTGTCCTTTAAGTTCTTTTGGTAATGGATTGGAATCAAGTCTTAATCCTTGAGGAATTGGTTTCTCTTTTCCTTTAAGTTCTTTTGGTATTGATTGGAATCAAGTCTTAATCCTTAAGGAATTGGTTTCTCTTTGTCCTTTAAGTTCTTTTGGTATTGATTGGAATCAAGTCTTAATCCTTAATGAATTGGTTTCTCTTTGTCCTTAAGTTCTTTTGTAATTGATTGGAATCAAGTCTTAATCCTTAAGGAATTGGTTTCTCATTATCCTTTATGTTCTTTTGGTAATTGATTGGAATCAAGTCTTAATCCTTAAGGAATTGGTTTCTCTTGTCCTTTAAGTTCTTTTTGCCATTGATTGGAATCAAGTCTTAATCCTTAATGAATTGGTTTCTCTTTGTCCTTTAAGTTCTTTTTAATTGATTGGAATCAAGTCTTAATCCTTGAGGAATTGGTTTCTCTTTGTCCTTTAAGTTCTTTTGGTATTGATTGGAATCAAGTCTTAATCCTTAATGAATTGGTTTCTCTTTCCTTTAAGTTCTTTTGGTATTGATTGGAATCAAGTCTTAATCCTTAATGAATTGGTTTCTCTTTGTCCTTTAAGTTCTTTTGGTAATTGATTGGAATCAAGTCTTAATCCTTAAGGAATTGGTTTCTCTTTTCCTTTAGTTCTTTTGGTATTGATTGGAATCAAGTCTTAATCCATAATGAATTGGTTTCTCTTTGTCTTTTAAGTTCTTTTGCCATTGATTGGAATCAAGTCTTAATCCTTGATGAATTGGTTTCTCTTTGTCCTTTAAGTTCTTTTGGTAATTGATTGGAATCAAGTCTTAATCCTTAAGGAATTGGTTTCTCTTTGTCCTTTAAGTTCTTTTGGTAATTGATTGGAATCAAGTCTTAATCCTTAATGAATTGGTTTCTCTTGTCCTTTAAGTTCTTTTTGCCATTGATTGGAATCAAGTCTTAATCCTTGAGGAATTGGTTTCTCTTTGTCCTTTAAGTTCTTTTGGTAATTGATTGGAATCTAAGTCTTAATCCTTAAGGAATTGGTTTCTCTTTTCCTTTAAGTTCTTTTTGGTATTGATTGGAATCAAGTCTTAATCCAATGAATTGGTTTCTCTTTGTTTTTAAGTTCTTTTGCCATTGATTGGAATCAAGTCTTAATCCTTGAGGAATTGGTTTCTCTTTGTCCTTTAAGTTCTTTTGGTAATTGATTGGAATCAAGTCTTAATCCTTAAGGAATTGGTTTCTCTTTTCCTTTAGTTCTTTTGGTATTGATTGGAATCAAGTCTTAATCTTAATGAATTGGTGTCTCTTTGTACTTTAAGTTCTTTTTGCCAATGATTGGAATCAAGTCTTAATCCTTGAGGAATTGGTTTCTCTTTGTCCTTTAAGTTCTTTTGGTAATTGATTGGAAGTAAGTCTTAATCCTTAAGGAATTGGTTTCTCTTTTCCTCTAAGTTCTTTTGGTATTGATTGGAATCAAGTCTTCATCCCTGTAACATAATGAATTCGTTTCTCTTTGTCTTTTAAGTTCTTTTTGCCATTGATTGGAACCAAGTCTTAATCCTTGAGGAATTGGTTTCTCTTTGTCCATTAAGTTCTTTTGGTAATTGATTGGAATCTAAGTCTTAATCCTTAAGGAATTGGTTTCTCTTTTTCCTCTAAGTTCTTTTAATTGATTGGAATCAAGTCTTAATCTTAATGAATTGGTTTCTCTTTGTCTTTAAGTTCTTTTGCCATTGATTGGAATCAAGTCTTAATCCTTGAGGAATTGGTTTCTCTTTGTCCTTTAAGTTCTTTTGGTAATTGATTGGAACTAAGTCTTAATCCTTACGGTATTGGTTCCTCTTTTTTCTAAGTTTCTTTTGGTATTGATTGGAATCAAGTCTTAATCCATAATGAATTGGTTTCTCTTTGTCTTTTAAGTTATTTTTGCCATTGATTGGAATCAAGTCTTAATCCTTGAGGAATTGGTTTCTCTTTGTCCTTTAAGTTCTTTTTGGTAATTGATTGGAATCTAAGTCTTAATCCTTAAGGAATTGGTTTCTCTTTTCCTCTAAGTTCTTTTGGTATTGATTGGAATCAAGTCTTAATCATTAATGAATTGGTTTCTCTTTGTCCTTTAAGATCTTTTGGCAATTGATTGGAAGTAAGTCTTAATCCTTGAGGAATTGGTTTCTCTTTGTCCTTTAAGTTGTTTTGGTAATTGATTGGAACTAAGTCTTAATCCTTACGGAATTGGTTTCTCTTTTTCCTCTGGTTTTTTTCGTTATTGATTGGAACCAAGTCTTAATCCTGAAGGAATTGGTTTCTCTTTGTCTTTAAGTTCTTTTTGCCATTGATTGGAATCAAGTCTTAATCCTTGAGGAATTGGTTTCTCTTTGTCCTTTAAGTTCTTTTGGTAATTGATTGGAACTAAGTCTTAATCCTTAGGAATTGGTTTCTCTTTTCCTCTAAGTTCTTTTTGGTATTGATTGGAATCAAGTCTTAATCCATAATGAATTGGTTTCTCTTGTCTTTTAAGTTCTTTTGCCATTGATTGGAATCAAGTCTTAATCCTTGAGGAATTGGTTTCTCTTTGTCCTTTAAGTTCTTTTGGTAATTGATTGGAACTAAGTCTTAATCCTTACGGAATTGGTTTCTCTTTTTCCTCTAGTTCTTTTGGTCATTGATTGGAATCAAGTCTTAATCCATAATGAATTGGTTTCTCTTTGTCTTGTAAGTTCTTTTTGCCATTGATTGGAATAAGGCTTAATCCTTGAGGAATTGGTTTCTCTTTGTCCTTTAAGTTCTTTTGGTAATTGATTGGAATCTAAGTCTTAATCCTTAAGGAATTGGTTTCTCTTTTCCTTTAAGTTCTTTTTGGTATTGATTGGAATCAAGTCTTAATCCATAATGAATTGGTTTCTCTTTGTCTTTTAAGTTCTTTTTGCCATTGATTGGAATCAAGTCTTAATCCTTGAGGAATTGGATTCTCTTTGTCCTTTAAGTTCTTTTGGTAATTGATTGGAAGTAAGTCTTAATCTTCAAGGAATTGGTTTCTCTTTTTCCTGTCAGTTCTTCTTCTTATCGATTCGAATCAAGTCTTAATCCATAATGAATTGGTTTCTCTTTGTCTTTTAAGTTCTTTTTGCCATTGATTGGAATCAAGTCTTAATCCTTGAGGAATTGGTTTCTCTTTGTCCTTTAAGTTCTTTTGGTAATTGATTGGAACTAAGTCTTAATCCTTAAGGAATTGGTTTCTCTTTTTCCTCTAGTATCTTTTGGTATTGATTGGAATCAAGTCTTAATCCATAATGAATTGGTTTCTCTTTGTCTTTTTGCCATTGATTGGAATCAAGTATAAATCCTTGAGAAATTGGTTTCTCTTTGTCCTTTAAGTTCTTTTTGGTAATTGATTGGAACTAAGTCTTAATCCTTAAGGAATTGGTTTCTCTTTCCTCTAAGTTCTTTTTGGTATTGATTGGAATCAAGTCTTAATCCATAATGAATTGGTTTCTCTTGTCTTTTAAGTTCTTTTGCCATTGATTGGAATCAAGTCTTAATCCTTGAGGAATTGGTTTCTCTTTGTCCTTTAAGTTCTTTTGGTAATTGATTGGAATCAAGTCTTAATCCTTATGGTATTGGTTTCTCTTTTTCCTCTAAGTCCCTTTTGGTATTGAATGGAATCAAGCCTTAATCCATAACGAATTGGTTTCTCTTTGTCTTTTAAGTTCATTTTTTCATTGATTGGAATCAAGTCTCAATCCTTGAGGAATTCGTTTCTCTTTGTCCTTTAAGATCTTTTGGTAATTGATTGGAATCTAAGTCTTAATCCTTAAGGAATTGGTTTCTCTTTTTCCTCTAGTTTCTTTTGTTATTGATTGGAAACAAGTCTTAATCCGCAATGAATTGGTTTCTCTTTGTCTTTTAAGTTCTTTTTGCCATTGATTGAAATCAAGTCTTAATCCTTGGGTAATTGGTTTCTCTTTGTCCTTTAAGTTCTTTTGGTAATTGATTGGAACTAAGTCTTAATCCTTAAGGAATTGGTTTCTCTTTTTCCTTGAAGTTCTTTTTGGTATTGATTGGAATCAAGTCTTAATCCTTAATGAATTGGTTTCTCTTTGTCTTTTAGTTCTTTTTGCCATTGATTGAAATCAAGTCTTAATCCTTGGGTAATTGGTTTCTCTTTGTCCTTTAAGTTCTTTTGGTAATTGATTCGAAGGAAGCCTCAATCCTTAAGGTATTGGTTTCTCTTTTTCCTCTAAGTTCCTTTTGGTATTGAATGGAATCAAGCCTTAATCCATAACGAATTGGTTTCTCTTTGTCCTTTAAGTTCTTTTTGCCATTGATTGGAATCAAGTCTTAATCCTTGAGGAATTGGTTTCTCTTTGTCGTTTAAGTTCTTTTGGTAATTGATTGGAATCTAAGTCTTAATCCTTAAGGAATTGGTTTCTCTTTTCCTTTAAGTTCTTTTGGTATTGATTGGAATCAAGTCTTAATCCTTAATGAATTGGTTTCTCTTTGTCTAAGTTCTTTTTGCCATTGATTGGAATCAAGTCTTAATCCTTGAGAATTGGTTTCTCTTGTCCTTTAAGTTCTTTTGGTAATTGATTGGAATCAAGTGTTAATCCTTAAGGAATTGGGTTGTCTTGTTCCTCTAGTTTCTTTTCGGTATTGATTGAAAGCAAGTCTTAGTCCTTAATGAATTGGTTTCTTTTTGTAATTTAAGTTCTTTTTGCCATTGATTGGAATCAAGTCTTAATCCTTGAGGAATTGGTTTCTCTTTGTCCTTTAAGTTCTTTTGGTATTTGAATGGAATCTAAGTCTTAATCCTAAGGAATTGGTTTCTCTTTTCCTCTAGTTCTTTTGTATTGATTGGAATCAAGTCTTAATCCTTAATGAATTGGTTTCTCTTGTCCTTTAAGTTCTTATTGCCATTGATTGGAATCAAGTCTTAATCCTTGAGGAATTGGTTTCTCTTTGTCCTTTAAGTTCTTTTGGTAATTGATTGGAAGCAAGTCTTAATCCTTAAGGAATTGGTTTATCTTTTTCCTCTAGTTTCTTTTTGGTATTGATTGGAAACAAGTCTTAATCCATAATGAATTGGTTTCTCTTTGTCCTTTAAGTTCTTTTGGCCATTGATTGGAATCAAGTCTTAATCCTTGAGGAATTGGTTTCTCTTTGTCCTTTAAGTTCTTTTGGTAATTGATTGGAATCTAAGTCTTAATCCTTAAGGAATTGGTTTCTCTTTGTCTTTAAGTTCTTTTTGGTATTGATTGGAATCAAGTCTTAATCCTTAAGGAATTGGTTTCTCTTTGTCTTTAAGTTCTTTTTTGCCATTGATTGGAATCAAGTCTTAATCCTTGAGGAATTGGTTTCTCTTTGTCCTTAAGTTCTTTTGGTAATTGATTGGAATCTAAGTCTTAATCCTTAAGGAATTGGTTTCTCTTTTCCTTTAAGTTCTTTTTGGTATTGATTGGAATCAAGTCTTAATCCTTAATGAATTGGTTTCTCTTTGTCTTTAAGTTCTTTTTGCCATTGATTGGAATCAAGTCTTAATCCTTGAGGAATTGGTTTCTCTTTGTCCTTTAAGTTCTTTTGGTAATTGATTGGAATCTAAGTCTTAATCCTTAAGGAATTGGTTTCTCTTTTCCTCTAAGTTCTTTTGGTATTGATTGGAATCAAGTCTTAATCCTTAATGAATTGGTTTCTCTTGTCCTTTAAGTTCTTTTTGCCATTGATTGGAATCAAGTCTTAATCCTTGATGAATTGGTTTCTCTTTGTCCTTTAAGTTCTTTTTGGTAATTGATTGGAATCAAGTCTTAATCCTTAAGGAATTGGTTTCTCTTTTTCCTCTAGTTCTTTTGGTATTGATTGGAATCAAGTCTTAATCCTAATGAATTGGTTTCTCTTTTCTTTAAGTTCTTTTTGCCATTGATTGGAATCAAGTCTTAATCCTTGAGGAATTGGTTTCTCTTTGTCCTTTAAGTTCTTTTGGTAATTGATTGGAACTAAGTCTTAATCCTTAAGGAATTGGATTCTCTTTTTCTCTAAGTTCTTTTTGGTATTGATTGGAATCAAGTCTTAATCCATAATGAATTGGTTTCTCTTTGTCTTTTAAGTTATTTTTGCCATTGATTGGAATCAAGTCTTAATCCTTGAGGAATTGGTTTCTCTTTGTCCTTTAAGTTCTTTTGGTAACTGATTGGAATCAAGTCTTTATCCTTAAGCAATTGGTTTCTTTGTCCTCTAAGTTCTTTTGGTATTGATTGGAATCAAGTCTTAATCCTTAATGAATTGGTTTTCTCTTCTTTTAAGTTCTTTTGCCATTGATTGGAATCAAGTCTTAATCCTTGAGGAATTGGTTTCTCTTTGTCCTTAAGTTCTTTTGGTAATTGATTGGAATCAAGTCTTAATCCTTAAGGAATTGGTTTCTCTTTTCCTTTAAGTTCTTTTTTGGTATTGATTGGAAACAAGTCTTAATCCGTAATGAATTGGTTTCTCTTTGTCCTTTAAGTTCTTTTGGCCATTGATTGGAAACAAGTCTAAATCCTTGAGGAATTGGTTTCTCTTCGTCCTTTAAGTTCTTTTGGTATTGATTGGAATCAAGTCTTAATCCTTAAGGAATTGGTTTCTCTTTTCCTTAGTTCTTTTTGGTATTGATTGGAATCAAGTCTTAATCTTAATGAATTGGTTTCTCTTTGTCCTTTAAGTTGTTTTGGCCATTGATTGGAATCAAGTCTAAATCCTTGAGGAATTGGTTTCTCTTCGTCCTTTGAGTTCTTTGGTAATTGATTGGAATCAAGTCTTAATCCACAATGAATTGGTTTCTCTTTGTCCTTTAAGTTCTTTTGGTATTGATTGGAATCAAGTCTTAATCCATAATGAATTGGTTTCTCTTTGTCTTTAAGTTCTTTTGCCATTGATTGGAATCAAGTCTTAATCCTTGAGGAATTGGTTTCTCTTTGTCCTTTAAGTTCTTTTTGTAATTGATTGGAATCAAGTCTTAATCCTTAGGAATTGGTTTCTCTTTTTCCTAAGTTCTTTTGGTATTGATTGGAATCAAGTCTTAATCCTTAATGAATTGGTTTCTCTTTGTCTTTAAGTTCTTTTGCCATTGATTGGAATCAAGTCTTAATCCTTGAGGAATTGGTTTCTCTTTGTCCTTTAAGTTCTTTTGTAATTGATTGGAATCAAGTCTTAATCCTTAAGGAATTGGTTTCTCTTTTCCTCTAAGTTCTTTTGGTATTGATTGGAATCAAGTCTTAATCCATAATGAATTGGTTTCTCTTTGTCTTTAAGTTCTTTTGCCATTGATTGGAATCAAGTCTTAATCCTTGAGGAATTGGTTTCTCTTTGTCCTTAAGTTCTTTTGGTAATTGATTGGAATCTAAGTCTTAATCCTTAAGGAATTGGTTTCTCTTTCCTCTAGTTTCTTTTGGTATTGATTGGAATCAAGTCTTATTCCATAATGAATTGGTTTCTCTTTGTCTTTTAAGTTCTTTTTGCCATTGATTGGAATCAAGTCTTCATCCTTGAGGAATTGGTTTCTCTTTGTCCTTTAAGTTCTTTTGGTAATTGATTGGAATCAAGTCTTTATCCTTAAGGAATTGGTTTCTCTTTTCCTCTAGTTCTTTTGGTATTGATTGGAATCAAGTCTTAATCCTTAATGAATTGGTTTCTCTTTGTCTTTAAGTTCTTTTGCCATTGATTGGAATCAAGTCTTAATCCTTGAGGAATTGGTTTCTCTTTGTCCTTAAGTTCTTTTGGTAATTGATTGGAATCAAGTCTTAATCCTTGAGGAATTGGTTTCTCTTTTTCCTCTAAGTTCTTTTTAATTGATTGGAATCAAGTCTTAATCCTTAATGAATTGGTTTCTCTTGTCTTTTAGTTCTTTTGCCATTGATTGGAATCAAGTCTTAATCCTTGATGAATTGGTTTCTCTTTGTCCTTAAGTTCTTTTTGGTAATTGATTGGAATCAAGTCTTAATCCTTGAGGAATTGGTTTCTCTTTTCCTCTAGTTCTTTTGGTATTGATTGGAATCAAGTCTTAATCCTTAATGAATTGGTTTCTCTTGTCTTTTAAGTTCTTTTTGCCATTGATTGGAATCAAGTCTTAATCCTTGAGGAATTGGTTTCTCTTTGTCCTTTAAGTTCTTTTGGTAATTGATTGGAATCTAAGTCTTAATCCTTAAGGAATTGGTTTCTCTTTTCCTCTAAGTTCTTTTGGTATTGATTGGAATCAAGTCTTAATCCATAATGAATTGGTTTCTCTTTGTCTTTAAGTTCTTTTTGCCATTGATTGGAATCAAGTCTTAATCCTTGAGGAATTGGTTTCTCTTTGTCCTTTAAGTTCTTTTGTAATTGATTGGAATCTAAGTCTTAATCCTTAAGGAATTGGTTTCTTTTTCCTTTAGTTTCTTTTTGGTATTGATTGGAATCAAGTCTTAATCCTTAATGAATTGGTTTCTCTTTGTCTTTAAGTTCTTTTGCCATTGATTGGAATCAAGTCTTAATCCTTGAGAATTGGTTTCTCTTTGTCCTTTAAGTTCTTTTGTAATTGATTGGAATCAAGTCTTAATCCTTAAGGAATTGGTTTCTCTTTCCTCTAGTTCTTTTGGTATTGATTGGAATCAAGTCTTAATCCTTAATGAATTGGTTTCTCTTTGTCCTTTAAGTTCTTTTGCCATTGATTGGAATCAAGTCTTAATCCTTGAGGAATTGGTTTCTCTTTGTCCTTTAAGTTCTTTTGTAATTGATTGAAATCAAGTCTTAATTATTAAGGAATTGGTTTCTCTTTGTCCTTTAAGTTCTTTTTGTTATTGATTGGAATCAAGTCTGAATCCATAATGAATTGGTTTCTCTTGTCTTTAAGTTCTTTTTGCCATTGATTGGAATCAAGTCTTAATCCTTGAGGAATTGGTTTCTCTTGTCCTTTAAGTTCTTTTGGTAATTGATTGGAATCAAGTCTTTATCCTTAAGCAATTGTCTTCTTTTTCTTCTTTTAGTTCTTTTGGATATTGATTGGAAGCAAGTCTTAATCCTTGATGAATTGGTTTCTCTTTGTCTTTTAAGTTCTTTTTGCCATTGATTGGAATCAAGTCTTAATCCTTGAGGAATTGGTTTCTCTTTGTCCTTTAAGTTCTTTTAGTAATTGATTGGAATCAAGTCTTAATCCTTAAGGAATTGGTTTCTTCTTCCTTCTTAGTTTCTTTTGGTATTGATTGGAATCAAGTCTTAATCCATAATGAATTGGTTTCTCTTTGTCTTTAAGTTCTTTTGCCATTGATTGGAATCAAGTCTTAATCCTTGAGGAATTGGTTTCTCTTTGTCCTTTAAGTTCTTTTGGTAATTGATTGGAACTAAGTCTTAATCCTTAAGGAATTGGTTTCTCTTTGTCTTTTAAGTTCTTTTTGCCATTGATTGGAATCAAGTCTTAATCCTTAAGGAATTGGTTTCTCTTTGTCTTTAAGTTCTTTTGCCATTGATTGGAATCAAGTCTTAATCCTTGAGGAATTGGTTTCTCTTTGTCCTTAAGTTCTTTTTGGTAATTGATTGGAATCTAAGTCTTAATCCTTAAGGAATTGGTTTATCTTTTTCCTCTAGTTTCTTTTGGCCATTGATTGGAAACGAGTCTTAATCATTAATGAATTGGTTTCTCTTTGTCCTTTAAGTTCTGTTTGCCATTGATTGGAAACAAGTCTTAATCCTTGATGAATTGGTTTCTCTTTGTCCTTAAGTTCTTTTGGTAATTGATTGGAATCAAGTCTTAATCCTTAAGGAATTGGTTTCTCTTTTCCTTTAGTTCTTTTGGTATTGATTGGAATCAAGTCTTAATCCTTAATGAATTGGTTTCTCTTTGTCTTTAAGTTCTTTTGCCATTGATTGGAATCAAGTCTTAATCCTTGAATTGGTTTCTCTTTGTCCTTAAGTTCTTTTGGTAATTGATTGGAATCAAGTCTTAATCCTTAATGAATTGGTTTCTCTTTTCCTCTAAGTTTCTTTTGGTATTGATTGGAATCAAGTCTTAATCCTTGATGAATTGGTTTCTCTTTGTCTTTTAAGTTCTTTTTGTAATTGATTGGAATCAAGTCTTAATCCTTAAGGAATTGGTTTCTCTTTTCCTCTAAGTTCTTTTGGTATTGATTGGAATCAAGTCTTAATCCTTAATGAATTGGTTTCTCTTTGTCCTTTAAGTTCTTTTGCCATTGATTGGAATCAAGTCTTAATCCTTGAGGAATTGGTTTCTCTTTGTCCTTTAAGTTCTTTTGTAATTGATTGGAATCAAGTCTTAATCCTTAAGGAATTGGTTTCTCTTTTCCTCTAAGTTCTTTTGGTATTGATTGGAATCAAGTCTTAATCCTTAATGAATTGGTTTCTCTTTGTTCTTAAGTTCTTTTTGCCATTGATTGGAATCAAGTCTTAATCCTTGAGGAATTGGTTTCTCTTTGTCCTTTAAGTTCTTTTGTAATTGATTGGAATCAAGTCTTAATCCTTAAGGAATTGGTTTCTCTTTTCTCTAGGTTCTTTTGGTATTGATTGGAATCAAGTCTTAATCCATAATGAATTGGTTTCTCTTTGTCTTTAAGTTCTTTTTGCCATTGATTGGAATCAAGTCTTAATCCTTGAGGAATTGGTTTCTCTTTGTCCTTTAAGTTCTTTGGTAATTGATTGGAACTAAGTCTTAATCCTTAAGGAATTGGTTTCTCTTTTTCCTCTAGTTTTTTTCGGTATTGATTGGAATCAAGTCTTAATCCGTAATAAATTGGTTTTTCTTTGTCTTTAAGTTCTTTTTGCCATTGATTGGAATCAAGTCTTAATCCTTGAGAATTGGTTTCTCTTTGTCCTTTAAGTTCTTTTGGTAATTGATTGGAACTAAGTCTTAATCCTTAAGGAATTGGTTTCTCTTTTCCTCTAGTTTCTTTTTGGTATTGATTGGAATCAAGTCTTAATCCATAATGAATTGGTTTCTCTCTTGTCTTTAAGTTCTTTTTGCCATTGATTGGAATCAAGTCTTAATCCTTGAGGAATTGGTTTCTCTTTGTCCTTTAAGTTCTTTTGGTAATTGATTGGGACTAAGTCTTAATCCTTAAGGAATTGGTTTCTCTTTTCCTCTAGGTTCTTTTTGGTATTGATTGGAATCAAGTCTTAATCCATAATGAATTGGTTTCTCTTCGTCTTTTAAGTTCTTTTTGCCATTGATCGGAATCAAGTCTTAATCCTTGAGGAATTGGTTTCTCTTTGTCCTTTAAGTTCTTTTGGTAATTGATTGGAACTAAGTCTTAATCCTTAAGGAATTGGTTTCTCTTTTCCTCTTCTTTTTGGTATTGATTGGAATCAAGTCTTAATCCATAATGAATTGGTTTCTCTTTGTCTTTAAGTTCTTTTGCCATTGATTGGAATCAAGTCTTAATCCTTGAGGAATTGGTTTCTCTTGTCCTTTAAGTTCTTTTGGTAATTGATTGGAACTCAAGTCTTAATCCTTAAGGAATTGGTTTCTCTTTTCCTCTAGTTCTTTTGGTATTGATTGGAATCAAGTCTTAATCCATAATGAATTGGTTTCTCTTTGTCTTTTAAGTTCTTTTTGCCATTGATTGGAATCAAGTCTTAATCCTTTAGGGATTCGTTTCTCTTTGTCCTTTAAGTTCTTTTGGTAATTGATTGGAACTAAGTCTTAATCCTTAAGGAATTGGTTTCTCTTTTTCCTCTAGGTTCTTTTTGGCCATTGATTGGAAACAAGTCTTAATCCATAAGGAATTGGTTTCCCTTTGTTCTTTAAGTTCTTTTTGCCATTGATTGGAATCAAGTCCTAATCCTTGAGGAATTGGTTTCTCTTTGTCCTTTAAGTTCTTTTGGTAATTGATTGGAATCTAAGTCTTAATCCTTAAGGAATTGGTTTCTCTTTTTCCTCTAGTTTCTTTTGGTATTGATTGGAATCAAGTCTTAATCCTTAATGAATTGGTTTCTCTTTGTCTTTAAGTTCTTTTGCCATTGATTGGAATCAAGTCTTAATCCTTAAGGAATTGGTTTTCTTTGTCCTTTAAGTTCTTTTGGTAATTGATTGGAATCAAGTCTTAATCCTTAAGGAATTGGTTTCTCTTTGTCCTTTAAGTTCTTTTGGTATTGATTGGAATCAAGTCTTAATCTTCGAGGAATTGGTTTCTCTTTGTCTTTTAAGTTCTTTTTGCCATTGATTGGAATCAAGTCTTAATCCTTGAGGGATTGATTTCTCTTTGTCCTTTAAGTTCTTTTGGTAATTCATTGGAAGTAAGTCTGAATCCCAAGGAAATTGGTTTCGCTTTTTCCTCTAGGTTCTTTTTCTTATTGATTGGAATCAGGTCTTAATCCATAATGAATTGGTTTCTCTTTGTCTTTTAAGTTTTTTTTGCCGTTGATTGGAACTGTGTCTGAATCCTTGAGGATCGGGTTTATCTTTGTCCTTCAAGTTCTTTGGCAATTCATTGGAATCAAGCTCTTAATCCTTAATGAATTGCTTTCTCTTTTATCCTTTAAGTTCTTTTTTTCCGGTATTGATTGGAATCTGTAGTCTTAATCCTTAATGCAATTGGTTTCTCTTTGTCCTTTAAGTTCTTTTTGGTAATTCATTCGAATCAAGTGCTTCATCCCGCTTAATGAATTGGTTTCTCTTTGTCCTTAAGTTCTTTTGGTATTGATCGAATCAAGTCTTAATCCTATGCAAGGAATTGGTTTCTCTTTGTCTTTAAGTTCTTGGTATTGATTGAATCAAGTGGCTTAACTCTTGAGGGATTGGTTTTCTTTGTCCTCTATAGCTCTTTTTGGTAATTGATTGGAATCAATGTTTCTAATCCTTAATGAATTGGTTTCTCTTTTTCCATTAAGTTCTTTTGGTATTGATTGGAATCAAGTCTTAATCCTTAATGAATTGGTTTCTCTTTGTCTTTTATTGTTCTGTTTGCCATTGATTGAAATCAAGTCCCCTAATCCTTAATCTAATTGGTTTCTATTTGTCCTTTAGGTTCTTTTTTGGTACATTGATTGGAATCGTAAGTCTTAATCCATAATAAGGAATTGGTTTCTCTTTTTTCTTTAAGTTCTTTTTGTTATTGATTGGAATCAAGTCTTAATCCTTAATGAATTGGTTTTTCCTCTTGTCTTTTAAGTTCTTTTTGCCATTGATTGAATCAAGTCTTAATCCTCGTTGAGGAATTGGTTTATCTTTGTCCTTTAAGTTCTCTTTGGTAATTCATTGGAAGTAAAAGTCTTGACTCCTAAACAATCGGGTTCTCTTTTCCTCTAAGTTCTTTTGGTATTGATTGGAATCATGTCTTAATCCATAATGAATTGGTTTCTCTTTTTGTCTTCTTAAGTTCTTTTTGCCATTGATTGGAATCAAGTGTTAATCCTCGAGGAATTGGTTTCTCTTTGTCTCTTTAAGTTCTTTTTCTAGTAATTGATCTTGGAATAAAGTCTCAATCCTTAAGGAATTGGTTTCTCTTTTCTCTCTAGTTCTCTTTTTCTATTGATTGGAATCAAGTCTTAATGCATAATGAATTGGTTTCTCTTTGTCTTTTAAGTTTCTTTTTGCCATTGATTGAATCAAGTCTTAATCCTTGAGGGATTGGTTTCTCTTTGTCCTTTATGTTCTTTGGTAATTCACGGGCATCTTAGTCTTAATCCCATAAACGAATTGGTTTTTTCCTTAAGTTCTTTTTGGTATTGATTGGAATCATGTCTTAATCCATAATGAATTCGTTTCTCTTTGTCTTTAAGTTCTTTTTTGCCATTGATTGAATCAAGTCTTAATCTTTCGAGAAATTGGCTTCTCTTATCCTTTAAGTTCTTTTTAGTAATTGATTGAATCAAGTCTTCAACTCTCAGGATTACTTTGTCCTTAAGGAATTGGTAATTCACAAGTAAACAATCTATGGCTTAAACGTTTCTTTTCCTGTGTTCTTTTGTTATGGCTGATTTAGAATCAAGTCTAAATCCATAATGAATTGGTTTCTCTTTGTCTTTAAGTTCTTTTTTGCTATTGATTGAATCAAGTCTTAATCCTTGAGTGAATTGGTTTCTCTTGTCCTTTAAGTTCTTTTGGTAATTCATTGGAAGTAAGTCTTAATCCTTAAGAAACCTTGGTTTCTCTTTTTCCTCTAAGTTCTTTTTTGGTATTGATTTGAATCAATGTCTTAATCCATAATGAATTGCTTTGTCTTATCTTTAAGTTCTTTTTGCCTGATTGAATCAAATGCTAATCCCCTGGTGAATCCGTTTCTTCATTCTTGTTCTTCGTAATTCATTGAAGTAAGTCTTGATCCTGAATTGGCTCTTTTCCTTTTAAGTTCTTTTTGGTATTGATTGGAATCAAGTCTTAATCCTTGATGAATTGGTTTTCTTTGTCCTTAAGTTCTTTTTGGTAATTGATTGGAAGAAAGTCTCAATCCTTAAGGGAATTGGTTTCTCTTTTTCCTCTAGGTTCTTTTTGTTATTGATTGAAACTCAAGTCTTAATCCATAATGAATTGCTTTCTTTGTCTTTTAAGTTCTTTTTTCGCCATTGATTCAATCAAGTCTTAATCCTTGAGTGGGATTAGTTTCTCTTTGTCCTTTAAGTTCTTTTTGGTAATTCATTGAATCTAAGTCTTAATCCTTAAGGAATTGGTTTCTTCTTTTCCTCTAAGTTCTTTAGGTATTGATTGGAATCAAGTTTTAATCCGTAATGAATTGGTTTCTTGTCTTTGGTTATCAAGGTTCTTTTTGCCATTGATTGGAACCAAGTCTTTAATCCTCGAGTGAATTGGTTTCTCTTTGCCCTCTTAAGTTCTTTTTGGTAATTGATTGGAAGTAAGTCTTAATCTCTTAAGGAATTGCCTTTCTTTCTTTTTCCTCTTCTAGGTTCTTTTGGTATTGATTGGAATCATGACTTAATCCATAATTGAATTTGGGCTTTCTCTTTGTCTTTTAAGTTCTTTTTTGCCATTGATTGGAATCAAGTCTTAATCCTTGAGGAATTGGTTTTCTCTTTCGTCCTTTAAAGTTCTTTTTTAGTAATTCATCTAAGTGAAGTCTTAATCCTAACTAATTTTGCTTTTTCTCTTAGCCCTTTTTCTGCATCGATTGGAATCTAAGTCTCAATCCTTAAGGAATTGGTTTCTCTTTTTGCTCTAAGTTCTTTTTCCTACTTGATTGGAATCAAGTCTTCATCCATAATGAATTCGCTTTCTTCTAATTGTCTTTAAGTTCTTTTTGCCATTGATTGGAATCAAGTCTTAATCCTTTGAGAAATTGGTTTGGCTCTTGTCCATTAAGTTCTTTTTGGTAATTGATTAAAAGTAGTCTTAATTGTTAAGGCTTAATTGGTTTCTCTTTTCCTCTAAGGTTCTTTTTGTTATTGATTGGAATCAAGTCTTAATCCATAATGAATTGGTTTCCTCTTTGTGCTTTTAAGTTCTTTTTGCCTATTGATTGAAACCAAGTCTTAATCCTTGAGGGTTTGGCTTCCTCTTTGTCCTTTAAGTTCTTTTGGTAATTGATTGGAATCTAAGTCTTAATCCTTAAGTGAATTGGTTTTCTCTCTTTCTTCTAGGTTCTTTTTGGTATTGATTGGAATCAAGTCTTAATCCATAAATTGAATTGGTTTTCTCTTATGTCTTTAAGTTCTTTTCACTGCTATTGATTGGAATCAAGTCTCTAGATCCCTATTTAGGAATCTGGTTTTCTTTGTCCCTTTAAGTTCCTTTGTAATTGATTGGAATCAAGTCTCTAATCCTTAAGGAATTAACGGTTTCTCTTTGTCCTTTAGTTTCTTTTTGGTATTGATTGGAATCATGTCTTAATCCAAATTCTAATCTAGGTTTCTCTTTCTTGTCTTTTAAGTTTCTCTTTTGCCATTGATTGGAATCAAGTCTTAACTCCTTTCGAGGAATTGGTTTCTCTTTAGTCCTTAAGTTCTTTTTGGTAATTGATTGGAACTAAGTCTTAATCCTTAAGGAATTGGTTTCTCTTTTCCTCTAGGTTCTTTTTCGTATTGATTGGAATCAAGTCTAATCCATAATGAATTGGTTTTCTCTTTTGTCTTTAAGTTCTTTTTGCCATTGATTGAATCAACAAGTCTTAACTCGAGGAATTGGTTTCTCTTTGTCCTTTAAGTTCTTTTGGTAAATTGATTGAACCAAGTCTTAATCCTTAACGAAATTGGTTTCTCTTTTCCTCTTAAGCTTCTTTTCTGGTATTGATTGGAATCAAGTCTTAATCCATAATGAATTGGTTTCTCTTTGTCTCTTTAAGTTCTTTTTGCCATTGATTGGAACTTCCAAGTCTTAATCCTTGAGGGATTGGTTTTTCTTTGTCCTTAAGTTCTTTTGGTAATTGATTGGAAGTAAGTCTTAATCCTTATAGGAATTGGTTTCTCTTTTCCTCTAGGTTATTTTTGTTATTGATTGGAATCAAGTTCTTAATCCTATAATGAATTGGTTTCTTCTTTGGTCTTTAAGTTCTTTTGCCATTGATTGAATCAAGTCTTAATCTCTTGAGGAATTGGTTTCTCTTTGTCCATTAAGCTTCTTTTGGTAATTGATTGAAATCAAGAGTCTTAATCCTTAAGCGAATTTGGTTTCTCTTTTTCCTCCTAGTTACTTTTTGGTATTTAGATTGGAATCAAGTCTTAATCCATAATTGAATTGGTTTTCTTATGTCTTTTAAGTTCTATTTGCTATTGATTGGAATCAAGTTTCCTTAATCCTTGAGGAATTGATTTCTCTTTGTCCTTAAGTTCTTTTTTGGTAATTCATTGGAAGTAAGTTGCTTAATCCCAAGGAATTGGTTTCTCTTTTTCCTCTAGGTTCTTTTTTGGTATTGATTGGAATCAACGTCTTTAATGCTTAATGAATTGGTTTCTCTTTGTGCTTTTAAGTTCTTTTTCGCCATTGATTGAATCTCAAGTCTATGAAACTTCGAGGAATTGGTTTCTCTTTGTCCTTTAAGTTCTTTTTGCAATTGATTGGAAGTAAGTCTGCTAATCCTTAATGCTAACTTGGGCTTTTCTCTTTCCTCTAAGTTTCTTTTGTTATTGATTGA
This sequence comes from Pterocarpus macrocarpus, assembly GCA_031439585.1. Classification (NCBI taxonomy): domain Eukaryota; kingdom Viridiplantae; phylum Streptophyta; class Magnoliopsida; order Fabales; family Fabaceae; genus Pterocarpus; species Pterocarpus macrocarpus. The sequence goes on from JAVHNN010000246.1 coordinate 23,116, forward strand.
AATCAAGTTCTTAAATCCAAAATGAATTGGTTTTCTCTTGTCTTTAAGTTCTTTTTGCTATTGATTGGAATCAAGTCTTAATCCTTCGAGGAATTGGCTTTCTCTTTGTCCTTTTAAGTTCTTTTTGGTAATTGATTGAAGAAAGTCTTAATCCTTAAGGAATTGGTTTCTCTTTTTCCTCTAGGTTTCTTTTCTTGGTATTGATTGGAATCAAGCTCTTAATCCATAATGACCATTGGTTTCTCTTGTCTTTTAAGCTTCTTTTTGCCATTGATTGAATCAAGTCTTAATCCTTGAGGAAATTGGTTTTCTTTGTCCTTTAAGTTCTTTTTGGTAATCGATTGGAATTAAGTCTTAATCCTTAAGGCTTAATTTCTGGTTTCTTTTTTTCCCTTTCTAGTTTCTTTTTTTGGTATTGATTGGAATCAAGGGTTAGTCCATAATGAATTGGTTTCTTTCTTTGTCTTATAAGTTCATTTGCCATTGATTGGAATCAAGTCTTAATCCTTGAGGAATTGGTTTCTCTTGTCCTTAAGTTCTTTTTTGGTAATTGATTGGAACTAAGTCTTAATCCTTAAGGAATTGGTTTCTCTTTTTCCTCTAAGTTTCGTTTCTAAAGATTGATTGGAATCAAGTCTCTAATCCAAAATGAATTGGTTTCTCTTTATCTTTAAGTTCTTTGCCATTGATTGGAATCAAGTCATAATCCTTGGAGGAATTGGTTTCTCCATGTCCTTTAAGTTCTTTTGGTAATCGATCTGGAATCCTAAGAGTCTTTAATCCTTACAGAAGTGGCTCTTTTCTTTCCTCTAGTTTCTTTTGGTATTGATTGGAACGTGTCCTTCATCCATAATGAATTGGTTTCTAAGCTTTGTCTCTTTAAGTTCTTTTGCCATTGATTGGAATCAAGTTCTTAATCCTTGAGGGATTGGTTTCTTTGTCCTTTAAGTTCTTTTGTAATTGATTGAACTAAGTGTTAATCCCATGAATTACTTTTTTTCCTCTAGTCTGTAATTGATTGGAACTAAGTCTTAATCCATTAATGAATTGGTTTCTTTTCCTCCGTGTTATTTTGTACATCAACTAAGTCTTTATCCATAATGGAATGGTTTCTTTCTCTTGGTTCTTTAAGTTCTTTTGCCATTGATTGGAATCAAGTCCTAATCCTTGAGGAATTGGTTTCTCTTTGTCCTTAAGTTCTTTTTGGTAATTGATTGGAAGTAAGTGTTAATCCTTAAGGAATTTCGGTTTCTCTTTCTCCTCTAGGTTTCTTTCTGTATTGATTGAATCAAGTCTTTTATCCATAATGAATTGGTTTCTCTTTATCTTTTAAATTCTTTTTGCCATTGATTGGAATCAAGTCATAATCCTTGAGGAATTGGTTTTCCTTGTCCTTTGAAGTTTTGCACTATTGGAATCAAGTCTTAATCCTTAAGGAATTGGCTTTCTCTTTTTCCTCTAAGTTTCTTTTTTCAGTATTGATTGAATCAAGCCTTAATCCTATAATGAATTGGTTTCTCTTTGTCTTTAAGTTCTTTTTCGCCATTGATTGGAATCAAGTGTTCAATCCTTGAGGAATTGGTTTCTCTTTCTTTGTCCTTTAAGTTCTTTTCTTGGTGAATTGGATTCTAACTAAGTCTTAATCCTTAAGGAATACTGGTTTCTTTTTTCCTCTAGTTTCTTTTCTTATTGATTGGAATCAACTGCTCTTTATCCAAAATTGAATTGGTTTCTTTGTCCTTTAAGTTCTTTTTGCCATTGATTGAATCAAGTCTTAATCCTTCGAGGATTGGCTTTCTTTGTCCCTTTATGTTCTTTTGGTAATTGATTGGAAGCTAAGTCTTAAATCCTCTTAAGGAATTGGTTTCTCTTTCCTTTAAGGTTCTTTTGGTATTGATTGGAATCAAGTCTTAATCCACAATGAATTGGTTTCTCTTGTCTTTTAAGTTCTTTTTTGCCATTGATTGAAATCAAGTCTTAGATCCTTGAGGAATTGGTTTCTCTTGTCCTCTTAAGTTCTTTTTGGTAATTGATTGGAACTAAGTCTTAATCCTTAAGGAATTGGTTTCTCTTTTTTCTCCTCTAGTTTCTTTTGGTATTGATTGATCAATCAAGTCTTTATCCATAATGAATTGGTTTCTCTTATGTCTTTTAAAGTTCTTTTTGCCATTGATTGGAATTAAGTCTTAATCCTTGAGGGAATTGGTTTTCTTCTTTGTCCTTTAAGTTCGCTTTTGGTAAATTGATTGAATCCAAGTCTTAATCTTAAGGAATTGGTTTCTCTTTTCCTCTTAGTTTCTTTTCTCGTTATTGATTGGAATCAAGTCTTTATCCACATAATGAATTGGTTTCTCTTTTTTGTCTTTTAAGTTTCTTTGCCATTGATTGGAATCAAGTCTTAACTTGAGGAATTGGTTTCTCTTTGTCCTTTAAGTTCTTTGGTAATTGATTGAACTAAGTCTTAATCCTTAAGGAATTGGTTTCTCTTTTTCCTCTTCTTTTTTGCATTGATTGGAATCAAGTCTTTATCCATAATGAATTGGTTTCTCTTGTCTTTAAGTTCTTTTGCCATTGATTGGAATCAAGTCTTAATCCCCGAGGAATTGGTTTCTCTTGTCCTTTAAGTTCTTTTTGGTAATTGATTGGAACTAAGTCTTAATCCTTAAGGAATTGGTTTCTCTTTTCCTCTAGTTCTTTTTGGAATTGATTGGAATCAAGTCTTAATCTATAATGAATTGGTTTCTCTTGGTGTTTTAAGTTCTTTTTGCCATTGATTGAATGCAAGTCTTAATCCTTGATGAATTGGTTTCTCTTTGCACTTTAAGTTCTTTGGTAATTGATTGGAACTAAGTCTTAATCCTTAAGGAATTGGTTTCTCTTTTTACTCCAGGTTATTTTTGGTATTGATTGGAATCAAGTCTTAATCTATATTGAATTGGTTTCTCTTTGTTCTTTAAGTTCTTTTGGCCATTGATTGAAAGCAAGTCTTAGTCCTTGAGGAATTGGTCTTTCATTGTCCTTTAAGTTCTTTTTGGTAATTGATTGAACTAAGTCTTAATCCTTAAGGAATTGGTTTCTCTTTTTCCTCTAGGTTCTTTTTGGTATTGATTGAATCAAGTCTTAATCTATAATGAATTGGTTTCTCTTGGTGTTTTAAGTTCTTTTGCCATTGATTGAATCAAGTCTTAATCCTTGAGGAATTGGTTTCTCATTGTCCTTTAAGTTCTTTTTTGGTAATTGATTGAACTAAGTGTTAATCCTTAAGGAATTGGTTTCTCTTTGTCCTCTAGTTTCTTTTGGATATTAATTGAATGCAAGTCTTTATCCAAAATGAATTGGTTTCTCTTGGTGTTTTAAGTTCTTTTTGCTGTTGATTGGAATCAAGTCTTAATCCTTGAGGAATTGGTTTCTCTTCATCCTTTAAGTTCTTTGGTAATTGATTGGAACTAAGTCTTAATCCTTAAGGAATTGGTTTCTCTTTTCCTCTAGTTTCTTTTTTGTATTGATTGGAATCATGTCTTAATCCGTAATGAATTGGTTTCTCTTTATACTTTAAGTTCTTTTTGCCATTGATTGGAATCAAGTCTTAATCCTCGAGGAATTGGTTTCTCTTTGTCCTTTAAGTTCTTTTGGTAATTGATTGAACTAAGTCTTAATCCTTAAGGAATTGGTTTCTTTTCCTCTAGTTTCTTTTCGTATTGATTGGAATCAAGTCTTAATCCATAATGAATTCGTTTGCCTTTGTCCTTTAAGTTCTTTTTGCTATTGATTGGAATCAAGTCTTAATCCTTGAGGAATTGGTTTCTCTTTGTCCTTTAAGTTCTTTTTGGTAATTGATTGAACTAAGTGTTAATCCTTAAGGAATTGGTTTCTCTTTTCCTCTAGTTTCTTTTGGTATTGATTGAATCAAGTCTTTATCCATAATGAATTGGTTTCTCTTTGTCTTTAAGTTCTTTTGCCATTGATTGAATCAAGTCTTAATCCTTGAGGAATTGGTTTCTCTTTGTCCTTTAAGTTCTTTTGGTAATTGATTGGAATCTAAGTCTTAATCCTTAAGGAATTGGTTTCTCTTTTCCTCTAGTTTCTTTTGGTATTGATTGAATCAAGTCTTAATCCATAATGAATTGGTTTCTCTTTGTCTTTAAGTTCTTTTTGCCATTGATTGAATCAAGTCTTAATCCTTGAGGAATTGGTTTCTCTTGTCCTTTAAGTTCTTTGGTAATTGATTGAATCAAGTCTTAATCCTTAAGGAATTGGTTTCTCTTTTCCTCTAGTTTTTGGTATTGATTGGAATCAAGTCTTAATCCTTAATGAATTGGTTTCTCTTGGTCTTTTAAGTTCTTTTTGCCATTGATTGAATCAAGTCTTAATCCTTGAGGAATTGGTTTCTCTTTGTCCTTTAAGTTCTTTTGGTAATTGATTGAACTAAGTCTTAATCCTAAGGAATTGGTTTCTCTTTTTCCTCTGTTCTTTTTGTATTGATTAATCAAGTCTTAATCCATAATGAATTGGTTTCTCTTTGTCTTTTAAGTTCTTTTTGCCATTGATTGGAATCAAGTCTTAATCCTTGAGGAATTGGTTTCTCTTTGTCCTTTAAGTTCTTTTTTGTAATTGATTGGAACTAAGTTCTTAATCCTTAAGGAATTGGTTTCTCTTTTTCTCTAGTTTCTTTTTTGGTATTGATTGAATCAAGTCTTAATCCATAATGAATTGGTTTCTCTTGGTGTCTTTAAGTTCTTTTTGCCATTGATTGAATCAAGTCTTAATCCTTGAGGGATTGGTTTCTCTTGTCCTTTAAGTTCTTTTGGTAATTGATTGGAAGTAAGTGTTAATCCTTAAGGAATTGGTTTCTCTTTTCCTCTAGTTTCTTTTGGTATTGATTGGAATCAAGTCTTTATCCAAATGAATTGGTTTCTCTTTGTCCTTTAAGTTCTTTTTGCCATTGATTGAATCAAGTCTTAATCCTTGAGGAATTGGTTTCTCTTTGTCCTTTAAGTTCTTTTGGTAATTGATTGAACTAAGTCTTAATCCTTAAGGAATTGGTTTCTCTTTTTCCTCTAGGTTTCTTTTCTGTATTGATTGAATCAAGTCTTTATCCATAATGAATTGGTTTCTCTTGTCTTTTAAGTTCTTTTTGCCATTGATTGAAATCAAGTCTTAATCCGTAATGAATTGGTGTCTCTTTGTCCTTTAAGTTCTTTTGGTAATTGATTGGAGCTAAGTCCTAATCCTTAAGGAATTGGTTTCTCTTTGTCCTCTAGTTTCTTTTTTGGTATTGATTGGAATCAAGTCTTTATCCATAATGAATTGGTTTCTCTTTGGTCTTTAAGTTCTTTTGCCATTGATTGAATCAAGTCTTAATCCTTGAGGAATTGGTTTCTCTTTGTCCTTAAGTTCTTTTGGTAATTGATTGAACTAAGTCTTAATCCTTAAGGAATTGGTTTCTTTTTTCCTCTAGTTTCTTTTTGTTATTGATTGAATCAAGTCTTAATCCATAATGAATTGGTTTCTCTTTGTCTTTTAACTTCTTTTGCCATTGATTAGAATCAAGTCTAAGTCCTTGAGGAATTGGTTTCTCTTTGTCCTTTTAGTTCTTTTGGTAATTGGTTTGAACTAAGTCTTAATCCTTAAGGAATTGGTTTGTCTTTTTCCTCTAGTTTCTTTTCAGTATTGATTGGAATCAAGTCTTTATCCATAATGAATTGGTTTCACTTGTCTTTTAAGTTCTTTTTGCCATTGATTGAATCAAGTCTTAATCCTTGAGGAATTGGTTTGTCTTTGTCCTTTAAGTTCTTTGGTAATTGATTGGAACTAAGTCTTAAACCTTAAGGAATTGGTTTCTTTTTTTCCTCTAGTTTCTTTTTCAAAGTATTGATTGAATCAAGTCTTTATCCATAATGAATTGGTTTCTCTTTGTCTTTAAGTTCTTTTGCCATTGATTGAATCAAGTCTTAATCCTCGAGGAATTGGTTTCTCTTTGTCCTTAAGTTCTTTGGTAATTGATTGGAACTAAGTCTTAATCCTTAAGGAATTGGTTTCTTTTTCCTCTAGTTTCTTTTGGTATTGATTGGAATCAAGTCTTTATCCATAATGAATTGGTTTCTCTTGTCTTTAAGTTCTTTTTGCCATTGATTGGAATCAAGTCTTAATCCATGAGGTATTGGTTTCTCTTTGTCCTTTAAGTTCTTTTGGTAATTGATTGTAACTAAGTCTTAATCCTTAAGGAATTGGTTTCTTTTCCTCTAGTTTCTTTTTGTATTGATTGGAATCAAGTCTTAATCCATAATGAATTGGTTTCTCTTGTCTTTAAGTTCTTTTTGCCATTGATTGAATCAAGTCTTAATCCTTGAGGAATTGGTTTCTCTTTGTCCTTTAAGTTCTTTTGGTAATTGATTGGAACTAAGTCTTAATCCTTAAGGAATTGGTTTCTTTTTCCTCTAGTTTCTTTTTGGTATTGATTGGAATCAAGTCTTTATCCATAATGAATTGGTTTCTCTTTGTCTTTTATGTTCTTTTTGCCATTGAATGGAATCAAGTCTTAATCCAAAAGGAATTGGTTTCTCTTTGTCCTTTAAGTTCTTTTGGTAATTGATTGGAACTAAGTGTTAATCCTTAAGGAATTGGTTTCTCTTTTTCCTCTAGTTTCTTTTCAGTATTGATTGGAATCAAGTCTTTATCCATAATGAATTGGTTTCTCTTTGTCTTTAAGTTCTTTTGCCATTGATTGAATCAAGTCTTAATCCTTGAGGAATTGGTTTCTCTTTGTCCTTTAAGTTCTTTTGGTAATTGATTGAACTAAGTCTTAATCCTTAAGGAATTGGTTTCTCTTTTTCCTAGTTCTTTTGGTATTGATTGGAATCAAGTCTTTATCCATAATGAATTGGTTTCTCTTTGTCTTTTAAGTTCTTTTTGCCATTGATTGAATCAAGTCTTAATCCTCGAGGAATTGGTTTCTCTTTGTCCTTTAAGTTCTTTTGGTAATTGATTGAACTAAGTCTTAATCCTTAAGGAATTGGTTTCTCTTTTCCTCTAGTTTCTTTTTGGTATTGATTGAATCAAGTCTTAATCCATAATGAATTGGTTTCTCTTGGTGTCTTTAAGTTCTTTTTGCCATTGATTGAATCAAGTCTTAATCCTTGAGGAATTGGTTTCTCCTTGTCCTTTAAGTTCTTTTGGTAATTGATTGAACTAAGTCTTAATCCTTAAGGAATTGGTTTCTTTTTCCTCTAGTTTCTTTTGGTATTGATTGGAATCAAGTCTTTATCCATAATGAATTGGTTTCTTTGTCTTTTAGTTCTTTTTGCCATTGATTGAATCAAGTCTTAATCCTTGAGGAATTGGTTTCTCTTTGTCCTTTAAGTTCTTTTGGTAATTGATTGAACTAAGTCTTAATCCTTAAGGAATTGGTTTCTCTTTTCCTCTAGTTTCTTTTTGGTATTGATTGGAATCAAGTCTTTATCCATAATGAATTGGTTTCTCTTGTCTTTAAGTTCTTTTTGCCATTGATTGAATCAAGTCTTAATCCTTGAGGAATTGGTTTCTCTTTGTCCTTTAAGTTCTTTTGGTAATTGATTGAACTAAGTCTTAATCCTTAAGGAATTGGTTTCTCTTTTCCTCTAGTTTCTTTTGGTATTGATTGGAATCAAGTCTTTATCCATAATGAATTGGTTTCTCTTTGTCTTTTAAGTTCTTTTTGCCATTGATTGAATCAAGTCTTAATCCTTGAGGAATTGGTTTCTCTTTGTCCTTTAAGTTCTTTTGGTAATTGATTGAACTAAGTCTTAATCCTTAAGGAATTGGTTTCTCTTTTTCCTCTAGTTTCTTTTGGTATTGATTGGAATCAAGTCTTAATCCATAATGAATTGGTTTCTCTTGTCTTTTAAGTTCTTTTGCCATTGATTGAATCAAGTCTTAATCCTTGAGGAATTGGTTTCTCTTTGTCCTTTAAGTTCTTTTGGTAATTGATTGAACTAAGTGTTAATCCTTAAGGAATTGGTTTCTTTTTTCTCTAGTTTCTTTGGTATTGATTGGAATCAAGTCTTAATCCATAATGAATTGGTTTCTCTTGGTGTTTTAAGTTCTTTTTGCCATTGATTGAATCAAGTCTTAATCCTTGAGGAATTGGCTTCTCTTGTCCTTTAAGTTCTTTGGTAATTGATTGAACTAAGTCTTAATCCTTAGTTTCTTTTTCCTCTAGCATTGATTGAATCAAGTCTTTATCCATAATGAATTGGTTTCTCTTGTCTTTAAGTTCTTTTGCCATTGATTGAATCAAGTCTTAATCCTTGAGGAATTGGTTTCTCTTGTCCTTAAGTTCTTTGGTAATTGATTGGAACTAAGTCTTAATCCTTAAGGAATTGGTTTATCTTTTTCTTCTAGTTTCTTTTTGGTATTGATTGGAATCAAGTCTTAATCCGTAATGAATTGGTTTTTCTTGTCTTTTAAGTTCTTTTTGCCATTGATTGAATCAAGTCTTAATCCTTGAGGAATTGGTTTCTCTTTGTCCTTTAAGTTCTTTTTGGTAATTGATTGGAACTAAGTCTTAATCCTTAAGGAATTGGTTTCTTTTCCTCTAGTTTCTTTTTGGTATTGATTGAATCAAGTCTTTATCCATAATGAATTGGTTTCTCTTTGTCTTTTAAGTTCTTTTTGCCATTGATTGAATCAAGTCTTAATCCTTGAGGAATTGGTTTCTCTTTGTCCTTTAAGTTCTTTTGGTAATTGATTGAACTAAGTCTTAATCCTTAAGGAATTGGTTTCTCTTTTCCTCTAGTTTCTTTTTGGTATTGATTGGAATCAAGTCTTTATCCATAATGAATTGGTTTCTCTTTGTCTTTAAGTTCTTTTGCCATTGATTGAATCAAGTCTTAATCCTTGAGGAATTGGTTTCTCTTTGTCCTTAAGTTCTTTTGGTAATTGATTGAACTAAGTCTTAATCCTTAAGGAATTGGTTTCTTTTCCTCTAGTTTCTTTTCGGTATTGATTGAATCAAGTCTTTATCCATAATGAATTGGTTTCTCTTTGTCTTTAAGTTCTTTTTGCCATTGATTGAATCAAGTCTTAATCCTTGAGGAATTGGTTTCTCTTTGTCCTTTAAGTTCTTTTGGTAATTGATTGGAACTAAGTCTTAATCCTTAAGGAATTGGTTTCTTTTTTCCTCTAGTTTCTTTTTCGTATTGATTGAATCAAGTCTTTATCCATAATGAATTGGTTTCTCTTTGTCTTTTAAGTTCTTTTTGCCATTGATTGAATCAAGTCTTAATCCTTGAGGAATTGGTTTCTCTTTGTCCTTTAAGTTCTTTTTGGTAATTGATTGAACTAAGTCTTAATCCTTAAGGAATTGGTTTCTCTTTTTCCTCTAGTTTCTTTTTGTATTGATTGGAATCAAGTCTTTATCCATAATGAATTGGTTTCTCTTGTCTTTTAAGTTCTTTTTGCCATTGATTGAATCAAGTCTTAATCCTTGAGGAATTGGTTTCTCTTTGTCCTTTAAGTTCTTTTTGGTAATTGATTGAACTAAGTCTTAATCCTTAAGGAATTGGTTTCTCTTTTTCCTCTAGTTTCTTTTTGGTATTGATTGGAATCAAGTCTTTATCCATAATGAATTGGTTTCTCTTTGTCTTTTAAGTTCTTTTTGCCATTGATTGAATCAAGTCTTAATCCTTGAGGAATTGGTTTCTCTTTGTCCTTTAAGTTCTTTTTGTAATTGATTGGAACTAAGTGTTAATCCTTAAGGAATTGGTTCCATTTTTTCCCCTAGGTTCTTTTCTATTGATTGAATCAAGTCTTTATCCATAATGAATTGGTTTCTCTTTGTCTTTAAGTTCTTTTTGCCATTGATTGAATCAAGTCTTAATCCTTGAGGAATTGGTTTCTCTTTGTCCTTTAAGTTCTTTTGGTAATTGATTGAACTAAGTCTTAATCCTTAAGGAATTGGTTTCTCTTTTTCTCTAGTTTCTTTTTGGTATTGATTGGAATCAAGTCTTAATCCATAATGAATTGGTTTCTCTCTTGTGTTTTAAGTTCTTTTTGCCATTGATTGAATCAAGTCTAATCCTTGAGGAATTGGTTTCTCTTTGTCCTTTAAGTTCTTTTGGTAATTGATTGGAAGTAAGTCTTAATCCTTAAGGAATTGGTTTCTCTTTTTCCTCTAGTTTCTTTTCAATATTGATTGGAATCAAGTCTTTATCCATAATGAATTGGTTTCTCTTTGTCTTTTAAGTTCTTTTTGCCATTGATTGGAATCAAGTCTTAATCCTTGAGGAATTGGTTTCTCTTTGTCCTTTAAGTTCTTTTGGTAATTGATTGAACTAAGTCTTAATCCTTAAGGAATTGGTTTCTCTTTTCCTCTAGTTTTTTTTCAGTATTGATTGGAATCAAGTCTTATCCATAATGAATCGGGTTCTCTTTGTTCTTTAAGTTCTTTTGGCCATTGATTGAATCAAGTCTTAATCCTTGAGGAATTGGTTTCTCTTTGTCCTTTAAGTTCTTTTGGTAATTGATTGAACTAAGTCTTAATCCTTAAGGAATTGGTTTCTCTTTTCCTCTAGTTTCTTTTGGTATTGATTGAATCAAGTCTTAATCCATAATGAATTGGTTTCTCTTGTTCTTTAAGTTCTTTTTGCCATTGATTGAATCAAGTCTTAATCCTTGAGGAATTGGTTTCTCTTTGTCCTTTAAGTTCTTTGGTAATTGATTGAACTAAGTCTTAATCCTTAAGGAATTGGTTTCTCTTTTCCTCTAGTTTCTTTTTGGTATTGATTGAATCAAGTCTTAATCCATAATGAATTGGTTTCTCTTTGTCTTTAAGTTCTTTTTGCCATTGATTGAATCAAGTCTTAATCCTTGAGGAATTGGTTTCTCTTTGTCCTTTAAGTTCTTTTGGTAATTGATTGAACTAAGTGTTAATCCTTAAGGAATTGGTTTTTTTCCTCTAGTTTCTTTTCTGTATTGATTGAATCAAGTCTTTATCCATAATGAATTGGTTTCTCTTTGTCTTTTAAGTTCTTTTTGCCATTGATTGAATCAAGTCTTAATCCTTGAGGAATTGGTTTCTTTGTCCTTTAAGTTCTTTGGTAATTGATTGAACTAAGTCTTAATCCTTAAGGAATTGGTTTCTTTTTCCTCTAGTTTCTTTTGGTATTGATTGGAATCAAGTCTTTATCCATAATGAATTGGTTTCTCTTTGTCTTTAAGTTCTTTTTGCCATTGATTGAATCAAGTCTTAATCCTTGAGGAATTGGTTTCTCTTTGTCCTTTAAGTTCTTTTGGTAATTGATTGAACTAAGTCTTAATCCTTAAGGAATTGGTTTCTCTTTTCCTCTAGTTTCTTTTTGGTATTGATTGGAATCAAGTCTTTATCCATAATGAATTGGTTTCTCTTTGTCTTTTAAGTTCTTTTTGCCATTGATCAATCTTAATCCTTGAGGAATTGGTTTCTCTTTGTCCTTTAAGTTCTTTTTGTAATTGATTGAACTAAGTCTTAATCCTTAAGGAATTGGTTTCTTTTTTCCTCTAGTTTCTTTTTGGTATTGATTGGAATCAAGTCTTTATCCATAATGAATTGGTTTCTCTTTGTCTTTAAGTTCTTTTGCCATTGATTGAATCAAGTCTTAATCCTTGAGGAATTGGTTTCTCTTTGTCCTTAAGTTCTTTTGGTAATTGATTGAACTAAGTGTCTTAATCCTTAAGGAATTGGTTTCTCTTTTCCTCTAGTTTCTTTTTCGTATTGATTGAATCAAGTCTTTATCCATAATGAATTGGTTTCTCTTGTCTTTTAAGTTCTTTTTGCCATTGATTGAATCAAGTCTTAATCCTTGAGGAATTGGTTTCTCTTTGTCCTTTAAGTTCTTTTGGTAATTGATTGAACTAAGTCTTAATCCTTAAGGAATTGGTTTCTCTTTTCCTCTAGTTTCTTTTGGTATTGATTGAATCAAGTCTTTATCCATAATGAATTGGTTTCTCTTTGTCTTTAAGTTCTTTTGCCATTGATTGAATCAAGTCTTAATCCTTGAGGAATTGGTTTCTCTTTGTCCTTTAAGTTCTTTGGTAATTGATTGAACTAAGTCTTAATCCTTAAGGAATTGGTTTCTTTTCCTCTAGTTTCTTTTGGTATTGATTGGAATCAAGTCTTTATCCATAATGAATTGGTTTCTCTTTGTCTTTTAAGTTCTTTTTGCCATTGATTGAATCAAGTCTTAATCCTTGAGGAATTGGTTTCTCCTTGTCCTTTAAGTTCTTTTGGTAATTGATTGAACTAAGTCTTAATCCTTAAGGAATTGGTTTCTCTTTTCCTCTAGTTTCTTTTCGTATTGATTGGAATCAAGTCTTTATCCATAATGAATTGGTTTCTCTTTGTCTTTTAAGTTCTTTTTGCCATTGATTGAATCAAGTCTTAATCCTTGAGGAATTGGTTTCTCTTGTCCTTTAAGTTCTTTTGGTAATTGATTGAACTAAGTCTTAATCCTTAAGGAATTGGTTTCTTTTTCCTCTAGTTTCTTTTTGGTATTGATTGAATCAAGTCTTAATCCATAATGAATTGGTTTCTTGGTGTTTTAAGTTCTTTTTGCCATTGATTGAATCAAGTCTTAATCCTTGAGGAATTGGTTTCTCATTGTCCTTTAAGTTCTTTTGGTAATTGATTGAACTAAGTGTTAATCCTTAAGGAATTGGTTTCTCTTTCCTCTAGTTTCTTTTGGTATTGATTGGAATCAAGTCTTAATCCATAATGAATTGGTTTCTCTTGTCTTTAAGTTCTTTTGCCATTGATTGAATCAAGTCTAAATCCTTGAGGAATTGGTTTCTCTTTGTCCTTTAAGTTCTTTGGTAATTGATTGAACTAAGTGTTAATCCTTAAGGAATTGGTTTCTTTTTCCTCTAGTTTCTTTTCGGTATTGATTGGAATCAAGTCTTTATCCATAATGAATTGGTTTCTCTTTGTCTTTAAGTTCTTTTTGCCATTGATTGAATCAAGTCTTAATCCTTGAGGAATTGGTTTCTCTTTGTCCTTTAAGTTCTTTTGGTAATTGATTGAACTAAGTCTTAATCCTTAAGGAATTGGTTTCTTCTTTTCCTCTAGTTTCTTTTTGTATTGATTGGAATCAAGTCTTTATCCATAATGAATTGGTTTCTCTTTGTCTTTAAGTTCTTTTTGCCATTGATTGAATCAAGTCTTAATCCTTGAGGAATTGGTTTCTCTTTGTCCTTTAAGTTCTTTGGTAATTGATTGGAACTAAGTGTTAAGGAATTGGTTTCTTTTTCCTCTAGTTTCATTGATTGAATCAAGTCTTTATCCATAATGAATTGGTTTCTCTTTGTCTTTTAAGTTCTTTTTGCCATTGATTGAATCAAGTCTTAATCCTTGAGGAATTGGTTTCTCTTTGTCCTTTAAGTTCTTTTGGTAATTGATTGAACTAAGTCTTAATCCTTAAGGAATTGGTTTCTTTTTCCTCTAGTTTCTTTTTATTGATTGAATCAAGTCTTTATCCATAATGAATTGGTTTCTCTTTGTCTTTAAGTTCTTTTTGCCATTGATTGAATCAAGTCTTAATCCTTGAGGAATTGGTTTCTCTTTGTCCTTTAAGTTCTTTTGGTAATTGATTGGAACTAAGTGTTAATCCTTAAGGAATTGGTTTCTTTTTTCCTCTAGTTTCTTTTCTATTGATTGGAATCAAGTCTTTATCCATAATGAATTGGTTTCTCTTGTCTTTTAAGTTCTTTTTGCCATTGATTGAATCAAGTCTTAATCCTTGAGGAATTGGTTTCTCCTTGTCCTTTAAGTTCTTTTGGTAATTGATTGAACTAAGTGTTAATCCTTAAGGAATTGGTTTCTTTTTCCTCTAGTTTCTTTTTGGTATTGATTGGAATCAAGTCTTTATCCATAATGAATTGGTTTCTCTTTGTCTTTTAAGTTCTTTTGCCATTGATTGAATCAAGTCTTAATCCTTGAGGAATTGGTTTCTCTTTGTCCTTTAAGTTCTTTTGGTAATTGATTGAACTAAGTCTTAATCCTTAAGGAATTGGTTTCTTTTTCCTCTAGTTTCTTTTCAATTGATTGGAATCAAGTCTTTATCCATAATGAATTGGTTTCTCTTTGTCTTTAAGTTCTTTTTGCCATTGATTGAATCAAGTCTTAATCCTTGAGGAATTGGTTTCTCTTTGTCCTTTAAGTTCTTTTTGGTAATTGATTGAACTAAGTCTTAATCCTTAAGGAATTGGTTTTCTTTTCCTCTAGTTTCTTTTTCGTATTGATTGGAATCAAGTCTTTATCCATAATGAATTGGTTTCTCTTTGTCTTTAAGTTCTTTTTGCCATTGATTGGAATCAAGTCTTAATCCTTGAGGAATTGGTTTCTCTTTGTCCTTTTAGTTCTTTGATAATTGATTGGAAGTAAGTCTTAATCCTTAAGGAATTGGTTTCTTTTCCTCTAGTTTCTTTTGGTATTGATTGGAATCAAGTCTTTATCCATAATGAATTGGTTTCTTTGTCTTTAAGTTCTTTTTGCCATTGATTGAATCAAGTCTTAATCCTTGAGGAATTGGTTTCTCTTTGTCCTTTAAGTTCTTTTGGTAATTGATTGAACTAAGTCTTAATCCTTAAGGAATTGGTTTCTTTTTCCTCTAGTTTCTTTTTTATTGATTGGAATCAAGTCTTTATCCATAATGAATTGGTTTCTCTTTGTCTTTAAGTTCTTTTGCCATTGATTGAATCAAGTCTTAATCCTTGAGGAATTGGTTTCTCTTTGTCCTTTAAGTTCTTTTGGTAATTGATTGAACTAAGTCTTAATCCTTAAGGAATTGGTTTCTTTTTCCTCTAGTTTCTTTTCGTATTGATTGAATCAAGTCTTTATCCATAATGAATTGGTTTCTCTTTGTCTTTTAAGTTCTTTTGCCATTGATTGAATCAAGTCTTAATCCTTGAGGAATTGGTTTCTCTTTGTCCTTTAAGTTCTTTGGTAATTGATTGAACTAAGTCTTAATCCTTAAGGAATTGGTTTCTCTTTTTCCTCTAGTTTCTTTTGGTATTGATTGGAATCAAGTCTTTATCCATAATGAATTGGTTTCTCTTGTCTTTTAAGTTCTTTTTGCCATTGATTGAATCAAGTCTTAATCCTTGAGGAATTGGTTTCTCTTGTCCTTTAAGTTCTTTGGTAATTGATTGAACTAAGTCTTAATCCTTAAGGAATTGGTTTCTTTTCCTCTAGTTTCTTTTTGGTATTGATTGGAATCAAGTCTTTATCCATAATGAATTGGTTTCTCTTTGTCTTTTAAGTTCTTTTTGCCATTGATTGAATCAAGTCTTAATCCTTGAGGAATTGGTTTCTCTTTGTCCTTTAAGTTCTTTTGGTAATTGATTGAACTAAGTCTTAATCCTTAAGGAATTGGTTTCTCTTTTCCTCTAGTTTCTTTTGCCATTGATTGAATCAAGTCTTTATCCATAATGAATTGGTTTCTCTTGTCCTTTAAGTTCTTTTGCCATTGATTGAACTAAGTCTTAATCCTTAAGGAATTGGTTTCTCTTTTTCTCTAGTTTCTTTTGGTATTGATTGGAATCAAGTCTTTATCCATAATGAATTGGTTTCTCTTGTCTTTAAGTTCTTTTTGCCATTGATTGAATCAAGTCTTAATCCTTGAGGAATTGGTTTCTCTTTGTCCTTTAAGTTCTTTTGGTAATTGATTGAACTAAGTGTTAATCCTTAAGGAATTGGTTTTTTTCCTCTAGTTTCTTTTGGTATTGATTGAATCAAGTCTTTATCCATAATGAATTGGTTTCTCTTTGTCTTTAAGTTCTTTTTGCCATTGATTGAATCAAGTCTTAATCCTTGAGGAATTGGTTTCTCTTTGTCCTTTAAGTTCTTTGGTAATTGATTGAACTAAGTCTTAATCCTTAAGGAATTGGTTTCTCTTTTCCTCTAGTTTCTTTTCTATTGATTGGAATCAAGTCTTTATCCATAATGAATTGGTTTCTCTTGTCTTTAAGTTCTTTTTGCCATTGATTGGAATCAAGTCTTAATCCTTGAGGAATTGGTTTCTCCTTGTCCTTTAAGTTCTTTGGTAATTGATTGAACTAAGTCTTAATCCTTAAGGAATTGGTTTCTCTTTTCCTCTAGTTTCTTTTTCTATTGATTGAATCAAGTCTTTATCCATAATGAATTGGTTTCTCTTGTCTTTTAAGTTCTTTTTGCCATTGATTGGAATCAAGTCTTAATCCTTCAGGGATTGGTTTCTTTTTGTCCTTTAAGTTCTTTTGGTAATTGATTGAACTAAGTCTTAATCCTTAAGGAATTGGTTTCTCTTTTCCTCTAGTTTCTTTTGGTATTGATTGGAATCAAGTCTTTATCCATAATGAATTGGTTTCTCTTGTGTTTTAAGTTCTTTTGCCATTGATTGAATCAAGTCTTAATCCTTGAGGAATTGGTTTCTCCTTGTCCTTTAAGTTCTTTTGGTAATTGATTGAACTAAGTCTTAATCCTTAAGGAATTGGTTTCTCTTTTTCCTCTAGTTTCTTTTGGTATTGATTGGAATCAAGTCTTAATCCATAATGAATTGGTTTCTCTTGGTGTCTTTAAGTTCTTTTTGCCATTGATTGAATCAAGTCCTAATCCTTCAGGGATTGGTTTCTCTTTGTCCTTTAGGTTCTTTTGGTAATTGATTGGAACTAAGTGTTAATCCTTAAGGAATTGGTTTCTTTTTACCCTCTAGTTTCTTTTCGGTATTGATTGGAATCAAGTCTTAATCCATAATGAATTGGTTTCTCTTTGTCTTTTAAGTTCTTTTTGCCATTGAATTGAATCAAGTCACAATCCAAAAGGAATTGGTTTCTCTTTGTTCTTTAAGATCTTTGGTAATTGATTGAACTAAGTGTTAATCCTTAAGGAATTGGTTTCTTTTTTCCTCTAGTTTCTTTTCGTATTGATTGGAATCAAGTCTTTATCCATAATGAATTGGTTTCTCTTGTCTTTAAGTTCTTTTTGCCATTGATTGAATCAAGTCTTAATCCTTGAGGAATTGGTTTCTCTTGTCCTTTAAGTTCTTTTGGTAATTGATTGAACTAAGTCTTAATCCTTAAGGAATTGGTTTCTTTTTCCTCTAGTTTCTTTGGTATTGATTGAATCAAGTCTTTATCCATAATGAATTGGTTTCTCTTGTCTTTTAAGTTCTTTTGCCATTGATTGAATCAAGTCTTAATCCTTGAGGAATTGGTTTCTCTTTGTCCTTTAAGTTCTTTTTGGTAATTGATTGAACTAAGTGTTAATCCTTAAGGAATTGGTTTCTTTTCCTCTAGTTTCTTTTCGTATTGATTGAATCAAGTCTTTATCCATAATGAATTGGTTTCTCTTGTCTTTTAAGTTCTTTTGCCATTGATTGAATCAAGTCTTAATCCTTGAGGAATTGGTTTCTCTTTGTCCTTTAAGTTCTTTTGTAATTGATTGAACTAAGTCTTAATCCTTAAGGAATTGGTTTCTCTTTTCCTCTAGTTTCTTTTTGGTATTGATTGGAATCAAGTCTTAATCCATAATGAATTGGTTTCTCTTGTGTTTTAAGTTCTTTTTGCCATTGATTGAATCAAGTCTTAATCCTTGAGGAATTGGTTTCTCTTTGTCCTTTAAGTTCTTTTGGTAATTGATTGAACTAAGTGTTAATCCTTAAGGAATTGGTTTCTTTTCCTCTAGTTTCTTTTGGTATTGATTGGAATCAAGTCTTTATCCATAATGAATTGGTTTCTCTTGTGTTTTAAGTTCTTTTTGCCATTGATTGAATCAAGTCTTAATCCTTGAGGAATTGGTTTCTCTTTGTCCTTTAAGTTCTATTGGCGATTGATTGAACTAAATGTTAATCCTTAAGGAATTGGTTTCTTTTTTTCCTCTAGTTTCTTTTGGTATTGATTGAATCAAGTCTTTATCCATAATGAATTGGTTTCTCTTTGTCTTTAAGTTCTTTTTGCCATTGATTGAATCAAGTCTTAATCCTTGAGGAATTGGTTTCTCTTTGTCCTTTAAGTTCTTTTGGTAATTGATTGAACTAAGTCTTAATCCTTAAGGAATTGGTTTCTCTTTTTCCTCTAGTTTCTTTTGGTATTGATTGGAATCAAGTCTTTATCCATAATGAATTGGTTTCTCTTGTCTTTAAGTTCTTTTGCCATTGATTGAATCAAGTCTTAATCCTTGAGGAATTGGTTTCTCTTTGTCCTTTAAGTTCTTTTGGTAATTGATTGAACTAAGTCTTAATCCTTAAGGAATTGGTTTCTTTTTCCTCTAGTTTCTTTTGGTATTGATTGAATCAAGTCTTTATCCAAAATGAATTGGTTTCTCTTGGTGTTTTAAGTTCTTTTTGCCATTGATTGAATCAAGTCTTAATCCTTGAGGAATTGGTTTCTCTTTTTCTCTAGTTTCTTTTGGTATTGATTGAATCAAGTCTTAATCCATAATGAATTGGTTTCTCTTTGTCTTTAAGTTCTTTTTGCCATTGATTGAATCAAGTCTTAATCCTTGAGGAATTGGTTTCTCTTTGTCCTTTAAGTTCTTTTGGTAATTGATTGAACTAAGTCTTAATCCTTAAGGAATTGGTTTCTCTTTTCCTCTAGTTTCTTTTCGTATTGATTGGAATCAAGTCTTTATCCATAATGAATTGGTTTCTCTTGTCTTTTAAGTTCTTTTTGCCATTGATTGAATCAAGTCTTAATCCTTGAGGAATTGGTTTCTCTTTGTCCTTTAAGTTCTTTTGGTAATTGATTGAACTAAGTCTTAATCCTTAAGGAATTGGTTTCTCTTTTTCCTCTAGTTTCTTTTCGTATTGATTGGAATCAAGTCTTTATCCATAATGAATTGGTTTCTCTTTGTCTTTTAAGTTCTTTTTGCCATTGATTGAATCAAGTCTTAATCCTTGAGGAATTGGTTTCTCTTGTCCTTTAAGTTCTTTTGGTAATTGATTGAACTAAGTCTTAATCCTTAAGGAATTGGTTTCTTTTTTCCTCTAGTTTCTTTTCGTATTGATTGGAATCAAGTCTTTATCCATAATGAATTGGTTTCTCTTGTCTTTAAGTTCTTTTTGCCATTGATTGAATCAAGTCTTAATCCTTGAGGAATTGGTTTCTCCTTGTCCTTTAAGTTCTTTTGGTAATTGATTGAACTAAGTCTTAATCCTTAAGGAATTGGTTTCTCTTTTCCTCTAGTTTCTTTTTGGTATTGATTGGAATCAAGTCTTTATCCATAATGAATTGGTTTCTCTTGTCTTTAAGTTCTTTTTGCCATTGATTGAATGCAAGTCTTAATCCTTGATGAATTGGTTTCTCTTTGTCTTTTCAGTTCTTTTGGTAATTGATTGGAACTAAGTGTTAATCCTTAAGGAATTCGTTTCTCTTTTTTCCTCTAGTTTCTTTTTGGTATTGATTGAATCAAGTCTTTATCCAAAATGAATTGGTTTCTCCTTGTCTTTTAAGTTCTTTTTGCCATTGATTGAAAGCAAGTCTTAATCCTTGATGAATTGGTTTCTCTTTGTCCTTTAAGTTCTTTTGGTAATTGATTGGAACTAAGTGTTAATCCTTAAGCAACTGGTTTCTTTTTTTCCTCTAGTTTCTTTTCGGTATTGATTGGAATCAAGTCTTTATCCATAATGAATTGGTTTCTCTTTGTCTTTAAGTTCTTTTTGCCATTGATTGAATCAAGTCTTAATCCTTGAGGAATTGGTTTCTCTTGTCCTTTAAGTTCTTTTGGTAATTGATTGAACTAAGTGTTAATCCTTAAGGAATTGGTTTCTTTTTTCCTCTAGTTTCTTTTGGTATTGATTGAATCAAGTCTTTATCCATAATGAATTGGTTTCTCTTTGTCTTTAAGTTCTTTTGCCATTGATTGAATCAAGTCTTAATCCATAAGGAATTGGTTTCCCTTTGTCGTTTAAGTTCTTTTGGTAATTGATTGGAACTAAGTGTTAATCCTTAAGGAATTGGTTTCTTTTTCCTCTAGTTTCTTTGGTATTGATTGGAATCAAGTCTTAATCCATAATGAATTGGTTTCTCTTGTCTTTAAGTTCTTTTGGATATTGATTGAATGCAAGTCTTAATCCTTGAGGAATTGGTTTCTCTTTGTCCTTTAAGTTCTTTTGGTAATTGATTGGAACTAAGTCTTAATCCTTAAGGAATTGGTTTCTCTTTTCCTCTAGTTTCTTTTCGTATTGATTGGAATCAAGTCTTTATCCATAATGAATTGGTTTCTCTTTGTCTTTTAAGTTCTTTTTGCCATTGATTGGAATCAAGTCTTAATCCTTGAGGAATTGGTTTCTCTTTGTCCTTTAAGTTCTTTTGGTAATTGATTGGAACTAAGTCTTAATCCTTAAGGAATTGGTTTCTCTTTTTCCTCTAGTTTCTTTTCGGTATTGATTGAATGCAAGTCTTAATCCTTGATGAATTGGTTTCTCTTTGTTCTTTAAGTTCTTTTGGCCATTGATTGAAAGCAAGTGTTAATCCTTGAGGAATTGGTTTCTCTTTGTCCTTTAAGTTCTTTTGGTAATTGATTGGAACTAAGTCTTAATCCTTACGGAATTGGTTTCTCTTTTTCCTCTAGTTTCTTTTCTGTATTGATTAGAATCAATTCTTTATCCAAAATGAATTGGTTTCTCTTTGTCCTTTAAGTTCTTTTTTGGTAATTGATTGAACTAAGTCTTAATCCTTAAGGAATTGGTTTCTCTTTCCTCTAGTTTCTTTTCGTATTAATTGGAATCAAGTCTTTATCCATAATGAATTGGTTTCTCTTTGTCTTTTAAGTTCTTTTTGCCATTGATTGAAAGCAAGTGTTAATCCTTGATGAATTGGTTTCTCTTTGTTCTTTAAGTTCTTTTGGCCTTTGATTGAACTAAGTCTTAATCCTTAAGGAATTGGTTTCTTTTTCCTCTAGTTTCTTTTCTTATTGATTGGAATCAAGTCTTTATCCATAATGAATTGGTTTCTCTTTGTCTTTAAGTTCTTTTTGCCATTGATTGAATCAAGTCTTAATCCTTGAGGAATTGGTTTCTCCTTGTCCTTTAAGTTCTTTTTGGTAATTGATTGAACTAAGTCTTAATCCTTAAGGAATTGGTTTCTCTTTTTCCTCTAGTTTCTTTTCTGGTATTGATTGGAATCAAGTCTTAATCCATAATGAATTGGTTTCTCTTGTGTTTTAAGTTCTTTTGCCATTGATTGAATCAAGTCTTAATCCTTGAGGAATTGGTTTCTCCTTGTCCTTTAAGTTCTTTTGGTAATTGATTGAACTAAGTCTTAATCCTTAAGGAATTGGTTTCTCTTTTTCCTCTAGTTTCTTTTTGGTATTGATTGGAATCAAGTCTTTATCCATAATGAATTGGTTTCTCTTGTGTTTTAAGTTCTTTTTGCCATTGATTGAATCAAGTCTTAATCCTTGAGGAATTGGTTTCTCATTGTCCTTTAAGTTCTTTTGGTAATTGATTGAACTAAGTGTTAATCCTTAAGGAATTGGTTTTTCTTTTCCTCTAGTTTCTTTTGGTATTGATTGGAATCAAGTCTTAATCCATAATGAATTGGTTTCTCTTGTGTTTTAAGTTCTTTTTGCCATTGATTGAATCAAGTCTTAATCCTTGAGGAATTGGTTTCTCTTTGTCCTTTAAGTTCTTTTGGTAATTGATTGAACTAAGTGTTAATCCTTAAGGAATTGGTTTCTCTTTTTCCTCTAGTTTCTTTTCGTATTGATTGGAATCAAGTCTTTATCCATAATGAATTGGTTTCTCTTTGTCTTTAAGTTCTTTTTGCCATTGATTGAATCAAGTCTTAATCCTTGAGGAATTGGTTTCTCTTTGTCCTTTAAGTTCTTTGGTAATTGATTGAACTAAGTGTTAATCCTTAAGGAATTGGTTTCTTTTTCCTCTAGTTTCTTTTGGTATTGATTGGAATCAAGTCTTTATCCATAATGAATTGGTTTCTCTTTGTCTTTAAGTTCTTTTTTGCCATTGATTGAATCAAGTCTTAATCCTTGAGGAATTGGTTTCTCTTGTCCTTAAGTTCTTTGGTAATTGATTGAACTAAGTGTTAATCCTTAAGGAATTGGTTTCTTTTTCCTCTAGTTTCTTTTCTATTGATTGAATCAAGTCTTTATCCATAATGAATTGGTTTCTCTTTGTCTTTTAAGTTCTTTTTGCCATTGATTGAATCAAGTCTTAATCCTTGAGGAATTGGTTTCTCTTTGTCCTTTAAGTTCTTTTGGTAATTGATTGAACTAAGTCTTAATCCTTAAGGAATTGGTTTCTCTTTTCCTCTAGTTTCTTTTTCGTATTGATTGAATCAAGTCTTAATCCATAATGAATTGGTTTCTCTTGTCTTTTAAGTTCTTTTGCCATTGATTGAATCAAGTCTTAATCCTTGAGGAATTGGTTTCTCATTGTCCTTTAAGTTCTTTTGGTAATTGATTGGAACTAAGTGTTAATCCTTAAGGAATTGGTTTCTCTTTTCCTCTAGTTTCTTTTTGGTATTGATTGGAATCAAGTCTTTATCCATAATGAATTGGTTTCTCTTTGTCTTTTAAGTTCTTTTGCCATTGATTGAATCAAGTCTTAATCCTTGAGGAATTGGTTTCTCTTTGTCCTTTAAGTTCTTTTGGTAATTGATTGAACTAAGTGTTAATCCTTAAGGAATTGGTTTCTTTTTCCTCTAGTTTCTTTTGGTATTGATTGAATCAAGTCTTTATCCATAATGAATTGGTTTCTCTTTGTCTTTAAGTTCTTTTGCCATTGATTGAATCAAGTCTTAATCCTTGAGGAATTGGTTTCTCTTTGTCCTTTAAGTTCTTTTGGTAATTGATTGAACTAAGTGTTAATCCTTAAGGAATTGGTTTCTTTTCCTCTAGTTTCTTTTTGGTATTGATTGAATCAAGTCTTTATCCATAATGAATTGGTTTCTCTTGTCTTTAAGTTCTTTTTGCCATTGATTGAATCAAGTCTTAATCCTTGAGGAATTGGTTTCTCTTTGTCCTTTAAGTTCTTTTTGGTAATTGATTGAACTAAGTCTTAATCCTTAAGGAATTGGTTTCTCTTTTTCCTCTAGTTTCTTTTCAGTATTGATTGGAATCAAGTCTTTATCCATAATGAATTGGTTTCTCTTTGTCTTTAAGTTCTTTTGGCCATTGATTGAATCAAGTCTTAATCCTTGAGGAATTGGTTTCTCTTTGTCCTTTAAGTTCTTTTGGTAATTGATTGAACTAAGTGTTAATCCTTAAGGAATTGGTTTCTTTTTCCTCTAGTTTCTTTTGGTATTGATTGGAATCAAGTCTTTATCCATAATGAATTGGTTTCTCTTTGTCTTTAAGTTCTTTTTGCCATTGATTGAATCAAGTCTTAATCCTTGAGGAATTGGTTTCTCTTTGTCCTTTAAGTTCTTTTGGTAATTGATTGAACTAAGTCTTAATCCTTAAGGAATTGGTTTCTCTTTTCCTCTAGTTTCTTTTTTGGTATTGATTGGAATCAAGTCTTTATCCATAATGAATTGGTTTCTCTTTGTCTTTTAAGTTCTTTTTGCCATTGATTGAAATCAAGTCTTAATCCTTGAGCAATTGGTTTCTCTTTGTCCTTTAAGTTCTTTTGGTAATTGATTGAACTAAGTGTTAATCCTTAAGGAATTGGTTTCTTTTTTCCTCTAGTTTCTTTTTGGTATTGATTGGAATCAAGTCTTTATCCATAATGAATTGGTTTCTCTTGTGTTTTAAGTTCTTTTGCCATTGATTGAATCAAGTCTTAATCCTTGAGGAATTGGTTTCTCATTGTCCTTTAAGTTCTTTTGGTAATTGATTGAACTAAGTGTTAATCCTTAAGGAATTGGTTTCTCTTTTCCTCTAGTTTCTTTTGGTATTGATTGGAATCAAGTCTTTATCCATAATGAATTGGTTTCTCTTTGTCTTTAAGTTCTTTTTGCCATTGATAGAAATTAAGTCTTAATCCTTGAGGAATTGGTTTCTCTTTGTCCTTTAAGTTCTTTTTGTAATTGATTGGAACTAAGTGTTAATCCTTAAGGAATTGGTTTAATCTTATCCTGTAGTTTCCTTTCGGTATTGATTGGAATCAAGTCTTAATCCATAATGAATTGGTTTCTCTTGTGTTTTAAGTTCTTTTTGCCATTGATTGAATCAAGTCTTAATCCTTGAGGAATTGGTTTCTCTTTGTCCTTTAAGTTCTTTTGGTAATTGATTGAACTAAGTGTTAATCCTTAAGGAATTGGTTTCTTTTTTCCTCTAGTTTCTTTTTCGTATTGATTGGAATCAAGTCTTTATCCATAATGAATTGGTTTCTCTTTGTCTTTAAGTTCTTTTTGCCATTGATTGAATCAAGTCTTAATCCTTGAGGAATTGGAATTTCTTTGTCCGTTAAGTTCTTTTGGTAATTGATTGTAAGCAAGTCTTAATCCTTAAGGAATTGGTTTCTCTTTTTCCTCTAGTTTCTTTTCGGTATTGATTGGAATCAAGTCTTTATCCATAATGAATTGGTTTCTCTTTGTCTTTTAAGTTCTTTTTGCCATTGATTGAATGCAAGTCTTAATCCTTAATGAATTGGTTTCTTTTTGTAGTTTAAGTTCTTTTGGTAATTGATTGGAACTAAGTCTTAATCCTTAAGGAATTGGTTTCTCTTTTTTCCTCTAGTTTCTTTTGGTATTGATTGGAATCAAGTCTTTATCCATAATGAATTGGTTTCTCTTGTCTTTTAAGTTCTTTTTGCCATTGATTGAATCAAGTCTTAATCCTTGAGGAATTGGTTTCTCTTTGTCCTTTAAGTTCTTTTGGTAATTGATTGAACTAAGTCTTAATCCTTAAGGAATTGGTTTCTCTTTTTCCTCTAGTTTCTTTTCGTATTGATTGGAATCAAGTCTTTATCCATAATGAATTGGTTTCTCTTTGTCTTTAAGTTCTTTTGCCATTGATTGAATCAAGTCTTAATCCTTGAGGAATTGGTTTCTCTTTGTCCTTTAAGTTCTTTTGGTAATTGATTGAACTAAGTGTTAATCCTTAAGGAATTGGTTTCTTTTTTCTCTAGTTTCTTTTTTATTGATTGGAATCAAGTCTTTATCCATAATGAATTGGTTTCTCTTTGTCTTTTAAGTTCTTTTTGCCATTGATTGAATCAAGTCTTAATCCTTGAGGAATTGGTTTCTCCTTGTCCTTTAAGTTCTTTTGGTAATTGATTGAACTAAGTCTTAATCCTTAAGGAATTGGTTTCTCTTTTCCTCTAGTTTCTTTTCGTATTGATTGGAATCAAGTCTTAATCCATAATGAATTGGTTTCTCTTGGTGTCTTTTAAGTTCTTTTTGCCATTGATTGAATCAAGTCTTAATCCTTGAGGAATTGGTTTCTCATTGTCCTTTAAGTTCTTTTGGTAATTGATTGAACTAAGTGTTAATCCTTAAGGAATTGGTTTCTTTTTTCCTCTAGTTTCTTTTTGGTATTGATTGGAATCAAGTCTTTATCCATAATGAATTGGTTTCTCTTGTGTTTTAAGTTCTTTTTGCCATTGATTGAATCAAGTCTTAATCCTTGAGGAATTGGTTTCTCTTTGTCCTTTAAGTTCTTTTGGTAATTGATTGAACTAAGTGTTAATCCTTAAGGAATTGGTTTCTTTTTTCCTCTAGTTTCTTTTTCGTATTGATTGGAATCAAGTCTTTATCCATAATGAATTGGTTTCTCTTGTCTTTTAAGTTCTTTTTGCCATTGATTGAATCAAGTCTAATCCTTGAGGAATTGGTTTCTCTTTGTCCTTTAAGTTCTTTTGGTAATTGATTGAACTAAGTCTTAATCCTTAAGGAATTGGTTTCTCTTTTCCTCTAGTTTCTTTTCGTATTGATTGGAATCAAGTCTTTATCCATAATGAATTGGTTTCTCTTGTTGTTTTAAGTTCTTTTTGCCATTGATTGAATCAAGTCTTAATCCTTGAGGAATTGGTTTCTCCTTGTCCTTTAAGTTCTTTTGGTAATTGATTGAACTAAGTCTTAATCCTTAAGGAATTGGTTTCTTTTTTCCTCTAGTTTCTTTTTCATATTGATTGGAATCAAGTCTTTATCCATAATGAATTGGTTTCTCTTTGTCTTTAAGTTCTTTTGCCATTGATTGAATCAAGTCTTAATCCTCGAGGAATTGGTTTCTCTTTGTCCTTTAAGTTCTTTTGGTAATTGATTGAACTAAGTGTTAATCCTTAAGGAATTGGTTTCTCTTTTTCCTCTAGTTTCTTTTGGTATTGATTGAATCAAGTCTTTATCCATAATGAATTGGTTTCTCTTTGTCCTTTAAGTTCTTTTGGTAATTGATTGAACTAAGTCTTAATCCTTAAGGAATTGGTTTCTCTTTTTCCTCTAGTTTCTTTTGGTATTGATTGGAATCAAGTCTTTATCCATAATGAATTGGTTTCTCTTTGTCTTTTAAGTTCTTTTTGCCATTGATTGAATCAAGTCTTAATCCTTGAGGAATTGGTTTCTCTTTGTCCTTTAAGTTCTTTTGGTAATTGATTGGAACTAAGTGTTAATCCTTAAGGAATTGGTTTGTTTTTTTCCTCTAGTTTCTTTTCGGTATTGATTGAAATCAAGTCTTTATCCAAAATGAATTGGGTTCTCTTTGTCTTTTAAGTTCTTTATGCCATTGATTGAATCAAGTCTTAATCCTTGAGGAATTGGTTTCTCCTTTGTCCTTTAAGTTCTTTTGGTAATTGATTGAACTAAGTCTTAATCCTTAAGGAATTGGTTTCTCTTTTTCCTCTAGTTTCTTTTCGTATTGATTGAATCAAGTCTTTATCCATAATGAATTGGTTTCTCCTGGTGTTTTAAGTTCTTTTTGCCATTGATTGGAATCAAGTCTTAATCCTTGAGGAATTGGTTTCTCCTTGTCCTTTAAGTTCTTTTGGTAATTGATTGAAATCAAGTCTTAATCCGTAATGAATTGGTTTCTCTTTGTCCTTTAACTTCTTTTCGGTATTGATTGGAATCAAGTCTTAATCCATAATGAATTGGTTTCTCTTGGTGTTTTAAGTTCTTTTTGCCATTGATTGGAATCAAGTATAAATCCTTGAGAAATTGGTTTCTCTTTGTCCTTTAAGTTCTTTTTGGTAATTGATTGGAACTAAGTCTTAATCCTTAAGGAATTGGTTTCTCTTTTTCCTATAGTTTCTTTTCGGTATTGATTGGAATCAAGTCTTTATCCATAATGAATTGGTTTTTCTTTTTCTTTAAGTTCTTTTGGCCATTGATTGGAATCAAGTCTTAATCCTTGAGGAATTGGTTTCTCATTGTCCTTTAAGTTCTTTTTGGTAATTGATTGAACTAAGTCTTAATCCTTAAGGAATTGGTTTCTTTTTCCTCTAGTTTCTTTTTGGTATTGATTGGAATCAAGTCTTAATCCATAATGAATTGGTTTCTCTTGTCTTTTTAGTTCTTTTTGCCATTGATTGGAATCAAGTCTTAATCCTTGAGGAATTGGTTTCTCATTGTCCTTTAAGTTCTTTTGGTAATTGATTGGAACTAAGTGTTAATCCTTAAGGAATTGGTCTGTCTTTTTCCTCTAGTTTCTTTTTGGTATTGATTGGAAACAAGTCTTTATCTACAATGAATTGGTTTCGCTTCGTGTTTAAGTTCTTTTTGCCATTGATTAGAATCAAGTCTAAATCCTTGAGAAATTGGTTTCTCTTTGTCCTTTACGTTCTTTTGGTAATTGATGGAACTAAGTGTTAATCCTTAAGGAATTGATTTCTTTTTTTCCTCTAGTTTCTTTTCGGTATTGATTGGAATCAACTCTTTATCCATAATGAATTGGTTTCTCTTTGTCTTTTAAGTTCTTTTTGCCATTGATTGGAATCAAGTCTTAATCCTTGAGGAATTGGTTTCTCATTGTCCTTTAAATTCTTTTGGTAATTGATTGGAGCTAAGTGTTAATCCTTAAGGAATTGGTTTGTCTTTTACCTCTAGTTTCTTTACGGTATTGATTGAAATCATGTCTTTATCCAAAATGAATTGGTTTCTCTTGTCTTTAAGTTCTTTTGCCATTGATTGAATCAAGTCTTAATCCTTGAGGAATTGGTTTCTCTTGTCCTTAAGTTCTTTTGGTAATTGATTGAACTAAGTGTTAATCCTTAAGGAATTGGTTTCTTTTTCCTCTAGTTTCTTTTCGTATTGATTGAATCAAGTCTTTATCCATAATGAATTGGTTTCTCTTTGTCTTTAAGTTCTTTTTGCCATTGATTGAATCAAGTCTAATCCTTGAGGAATTGGTTTCTCCTTGTCCTTTAAGTTCTTTTGGTAATTGATTGCAACTAAGTCTTAATCCTTAAGGAATTGGTTTCTCTTTTCCTATAGTTTCTTTTCGGTATTGATTGGAATCAAGTCTTAATCCATAACGAATTGGTTTCTCTTGGTGTCTTAAGTTCTTTCTGCCATTGATTGGAATCAAGTCTTAATCCTTGAGGAATTGGTTTCTCATTGTCCTTTAAGTTCTTTGGTAATTGATTGAACTAAGTGTTAATCCTTAAGGAATTGGTCTATCTTTTTCCTCTAGTTTCTTTTTGGTATTGATTGGAAACAAGTCTTAATCTACAATGAATTGGTTTCTCTTGGTGTTTTAAGATCTTTTTGCCATTGATTAGAATCAAGTCTAAATCCTTGAGGAATTGGTTTCTCTTTGTCCTTTAAGTTCTTTTGGTAATTGATTGGAACTAAGTGTTAATCCTTAAGGAATTGGTTTCATTTTTTCCTCTAGTTTCTTTTCAGTATTGATTGGAATCAAGTCTTTATCCATAATGAATTGGTTTCTCTTTGTCTTTTAAGTTCTTTTTGCCATAGATTGGAATCAAGTCTTAATCTTTGAGGAATTGGTTTCTCCTTGTCCTTTAAGTTCTTTTGGTAATTGATTGGAGCTAAGGCTTAATCCTTAAGGAATTGGTTTCTCTTTGTTCCTCTAGTTTCTTTTCTGTATTGATTGGAATCAAGTCTTTATCCATAATGAATTGGTTTCTCTTGTTGTTTTAAGTTCTTTTTGCCATTGATTGAATCAAGTCTTAATCCTTGAGGAATTGGTTTCTCCTTGTCCTTTAAGTTCTTTTGGTAATTGATTGAACTAAGTCTTAATCCTTAAGGAATTGGGTTCTTTTTTTCCTCTAGTTTCTTTTTGGTATTGATTGGAATCAAGTCTTTATCCATAATGAATTGGTTTCTCTTTGTCTTTTAAGTTCTTTTTGCCATTGATTGAATCAAGTCTTAATCCTTGAGGAATTGGTTTCTCTTTGTCCTTTAAGTTCTTTTGGTAATTGATTGAACTAAGTGTTAATCCTTAAGGAATTGGTTTCTTTTTTCCTCTAGTTTCTTTTTGTATTGATTGAATCAAGTCTTTATCCAAAATGAATTGGTATCTCTTTGTCCTTTAAGTTCTTTTGGTAATTGATTGGAACTAAGTCTTAATCCTTAAGGAATTGGTTTCTCTTTTCCTCCAGTTTCGTTTCAGTATTGATTGGAATCAAGTCTTTATCCATAATGAATTGGTATCTCTTTGTCTTTTAAGTTCTTTTTGCCATTGATTGGAATCAAGTCTTAATCCTTGAGGGATTGGTTTCTCTTTGTCCTTTAAGTTCTTTTGGTAATTGATTGGAACTAAGTGTTAATCCTTAAGGAATTGGTTTCTTTTTTTCCTCTAGTTTCTTTTCGGTATTGATTGGAATCAAGTCTTTATCCATAACGAATTGGTTTCTCTTTGTCTTTTAAGTTCTTTTTGCCATTGATTGGAATCAAGTCTTGATCCTTGTGGAATTGGTTTCTCCTTGTCCTTTAAGTTCTTTTGGTAATTGATTGAACTAAGTCTTAATCCTTAAGGAATTGGTTTCTCTTTTCCTCTAGTTTCTTTGGTATTGATTGGAATCAAGTCTTTATCCATAATGAATTGGTTTCTCTTTGTCTTTAAGTTCTTTTTGCCATTGATTGAATCAAGTCTTAATCCTTGAGGAATTGGTTTCTCTTTGTCCTTTAAGTTCTTTTGGTAATTGATTGGAACTAAGTCTTAATCCTTACGGAATTGGTTTCTCTTTTTCCTCTAGTTTCTTTTCGGTATTGATTGGAATCAAGTCTTTATCCAAAATGAATTGGTTTCTCTTTGTCCTTTAAGATCTTTTGGTAATTGATTGAAACTAAGTCTTAATCCTTAAGGAATTGGTTTCTCTTTTTCCTCTAGTTTCTTTTGGTATTGATTGGAATCAAGTCTTTATCCATAATGAATTGGTTTCTCTTTGTCTTTAAGTTCTTTTTGCCATTGATTGAATCAAGTCTTAATCCTTGAGGAATTGGTTTCTCTTTGTCCTTTAAGTTCTTTTGGTAATTGATTGAACTAAGTGTTAATCCTTAAGGAATTGGTTTCTTTTTCCTCTAGTTTCTTTTTGTATTGATTGGAATCAAGTCTTTATCCATAATGAATTGGTTTCTCTTTGTCTTTTAAGTTCTTTTTGCCATTGATTGAATCAAGTCTTAATCCTTGAGGAATTGGTTTCTCCTTGTCCTTTAAGTTCTTTTGGTAATTGATTGAACTAAGTCTTAATCCTTAAGGAATTGGTTTCTTTTTTCCTCTAGTTATTTTTGGTATTGATTGGAATCAAGTCTTAATCCATAATGAATTGGTTTCTCTTGTTGTTTTAAGTTCTTTTTGCCATTGATTGAATCAAGTCTTAATCCTTGAGGAATTGGTTTCTCCTTGTCCTTTAAGTTCTTTTGGTAATTGATTGAACTAAGTCTTAATCCTTAAGGAATTGGTTTCTTTTTCCTCTAGTTTCTTTTGGTATTGATTGGAATCAAGTCTTTATCCATAATGAATTGGTTTCTCTTTGTCTTTTAAGTTCTTTTTGCCATTGATTGAATCAAGTCTAAATCCTTGAGGAATTGGTTTCTCCTTGTCCTTTAAGTTCTTTTGGCCATTGATTGAACTAAGTTTTAATCCTTAAGGAATTGGTTTCTCTTTTTCTTATAGTTTCTTTTCGGTATTGATTGGAATCAAGTCTTTATCCATAACGAATTGGTTTCTCTTTGTGTTTTAAGTTCTTTTTGCCATTGATTGGAATCAAGTCTTAATCCTTGAGGAATTGGTTTCTCCTTGTCTTTCAAGTTCTTTTTGGTAATTGATTGAACTAAGTGTTAATCCTTAAGGAATTGGTCTGTCTTTTTCCTCTAGTTTCTTTTTGGTATTGATTGGAATCAAGTCTTAATCTATAATGAATTGGTTTCTCTTGGTGTTTTAAGTTCTTTTTGCCATTGATTGGAATCAAGTCTTAATCCTTGAGGAATTGGTTTCTCATTGTCCTTTAAGTTCTTTTGGTAATTGATTGGAACTAAGTGTTAATCCTTAAGGAATTGGTCTGTCTTTTTCCTCTAGTTTCTTTTTGGTATTGATTGGAAACAAGTCTTAATCTACAATGAATTGGTTTCTCTTGGTGTTTGAAGTTCTTTTTGCCATTGATTAGAATCAAGTCTAAGTCCTTGAGGAATTGGTTTCTCTTTGTCCGTTAAGTTCTTTTGGTAATTGATTGGAACTAAGTCTTAATCCTTAAGGAATTG
>JAVHNN010000247.1:0-12360 GCA_031439585.1 Pterocarpus macrocarpus
TACCAAAAAGAACCTAGAGGAAAAAGAGAAACCAATTCCTTAACGATTAACACTTAGTTCCAATCAATTACCAAAGAACTTAAAGGACGAAGAGAAACCAATTCCTCAAGGATTAAGACTTGATTCCAATCAATGGCAAAAAGAAGTAAAAAGACATAGAGAAACCAATTCATTGTGGATTAAGACTTGGTTCCAATCAATTCGAAAAAGAACCTAGAGAAAAGGAGAAACCAATTCCTTAAGGATTAAGACTTAGTTCCAATCAATTGCCGAAGAACTTAAAGGACGAAGAGAAACCAATTCCTCAAGGATTAAGACTGGATTCCAATCAATGGCAAAAAGAAGTAAAAGAGAAACCAATTCATTTTGGGTTAAGACTTGATTCCAATCAATTCCAAAAAGAACCAAGAAGAAAAAGAGAAACCAATTCCTTAAGGATTAAGACTTGATTCCAATCAATGGCAAAAAGAAGTAAAAGAGAAACCAATTCATTACGCATTAAGACTTGATTCCATTCAATACCAAAAAGAACCTAGAGGAAAAACAGAAACCAATTCCTTAAGGATTAAGACTTACTTCCAATCGATTACCAAAAGATCTTAAAGAAGAATGATAGAAAATAATTACATCAAGATTTAGACTTGATGATTCGATTAGGTGGCAAAAGAACATAAAACACCATGAGAAACCAATTCATTATAGATTAAGACTTGATTTAATCAATTGCCAAAAAAGAACCTAGAGGAAAAAGGAGGCAAACCAATTCCTTTTTAGAAGTTAAGACTTGAGTTCAATCAATTACCAAAGAACTCAAAGGGCCGAGAATGAGAAACCAATTCCTCAAGGAATTAAGACTTGATTCCAATCAATGGCAAAAGAAGAAAAAGACATAGAGAAACCAATTCATTGTGGATTAAGACTTGATTCCAATCAATTCCCAAAAGAACCTGGGGAAAAATAAAAACCAATTCCTTAAGATTAAGACTTGATTCGATTCAATGGCCAAAGAACTTAAACAACGAATGAGAAACCAATTCATTCGCGTGAGACTTGATTCCATTCAATACCAAAAGAACAGAACCTAGAGGAATGAGAAACCAATTCCATAAGTTAAGACTTACTTTCAATCGATTACCAAAAGATCTTAAAGGACAATGAGAAACCAATTCCTCAAGGATTTAGACTGATGATTCCAATCGATGTAAAAAAAGAACATAAAGGACACCAAGAAACCAATTCATTATAGATTAAGACTTGATTTCAATCAATGCCCAAAAGAACCTAGAGGAAAAAGGCAAACCAGCAATTCCTTTTAGGATTAAGACTTAGTTCCAATCAAGTGCAAAAGGAACATCAAGAGACGAAAGAGAAACCAATTCCTCAGTTAGACTTGATTCCAATCAATGGCAAAAAAAAGAAGTAAAAAAGACATAGAGAAACCAATTCATTGTGGATTAAGACTTGATTCCAGTCAATTGAAAAAGAACCTGGAAAAGAAGAATGAGAAACCAATTCCTTAAGGATTAAGACTTGATTTCAATCAGTAAGTGCAAAAGGAACTTAAAGGACAAGGAGAAACCAATTCATTTAACGCGTAAGACTTGATTCCATTCAATACCACAAAGAACACAAACAGAGGAAAAAGAAACCAATTCCTTAAGAGTTAAGACTTACTTCAATGTCGATTACCAAAAAGATCTTAAAGGACAAAGAGAAACCAATTCCTCGAGGATTTAGACTTGATTCCAATCAATGGCAAAAGGAAGTAAAAAAGACATGAGAAACCAATTCATTGTGGATTAAGACTTGATTCCGATCAATTAGAAAAAGGAACTATAGAGGAAAAATGAGAAACCAATTCCATGGGGATTAAGACTTGATTTCAATCAATGGTGAAAAAGAACTTAAACAACGAATGAGAAACCAATTCATTACGCATTAAGACTTGATTCCATTCAATACTAAAAAAGAACCTAGAGGAGAAAGAGAAAGCAATTCCTTAACGATTAACACTTAGTTCCAATCAATTACCAAAGAACATAAGGGCGAATGAGAAACCAATTCCTCGAGGATTAAGACTTGATTCCAATCAATATGGCAAAAAGAAGTAAAGACATAATGAGAAACCAATTCATTGTGGATTAAGACTTGGTTCCAATCAATTGCAGAAGAACCTAAAGGAAAAGGAGAAACCAATTCATAAGGATTAAGACTTGATTCCATTCAATGCAAAAGAACATAAAGGAGAATGAGAAACCAATTCCTTTGGATAAGACTTGATTCCATTCAATGCCCAAAAGAACATAAAGAAGAATGAGAAACCAATTCCTTAAGGATAAGACTTGCTTCCAATCAATGCAAAAGGAACATAAAGGCGAGCGAGAAACCACTTCCTTTTGGATGAAGACTTGCTTCCAATCAATTGCAAAAGGAACATAAAGAGAATGAGAAACCAATTCCTTTTGGATTAAGACTTGATTCTATTCAATGCCCAAAAGAACTTAAAGAAGAATGAGAAACCAATTCCAATTGGATTAAGACTTGATTCTATTCAATGTCCAAAAGAACATAAAGAAGAATGAGAAACCAATTCCTTAGGAATAAGACTTGCTTCCAATCAATTGCAAAAGGAACATAAAGGAGAATGAGAAACCAACTCTTCAAGGATTAAGACTTGATTCCAATCAATGAAAAAAGAACTTAAAGAAGAATGAGAAACCAATTCTTTGGATAAAGACTTGCTTCCATTCAATGCCCAAAGAACATAAAGAAGAATGAGAGACCAATTCCTTAAGGAATTAGACTTGCTTACAATCAATTACAAAAGGAACATAAAGGATAATGAGAAACCAATTCCTTAAGGATTAAGACTTGCTTCCAATCAATGCAAAAGGAACATAAAAGAGAATGAGAAACCAATTCCTTGGATTAAGACTAGAATCTAATCAATGCCCAAAAGAACATAAAGAAGAAAAAGAAACCAAGTACTTAAGGAATAAGACTTGCTTCAATCAATGCAAAAGAACATAAAGAGAATGAGAAACCAATTCCTTAAATAAGACTTGCTTCCAATCAATTGCAAAAGGAACATAAAGAGAATGAGAAACCAATTCCTTTGGATTAAGACTTGATTCCATTCAATGCAAAAGAACATAAAGAAGAATGAGAAACCAATTCCTTTGGATTAAGACTTGCTTCCAATCAATGCAAAAGAACATAAAGGAGAATGAGAAACCAATTCCTTAAGGAATAAGACTTGCTTCCAATCAATTGCAAAAGAACATAAAGGAGAATGAGAAACCAATTCTTGGATTAAGACTTGCTTCCAATCAATGCAAAAGAACATAAAGGAGAATGAGAAACCAATTCCTTTGGATTAAGACTTGCTTCCATTCAATGCAAAAGAACATAAAGAAGAATGAGAAAGCAATTCCTTCAGAAATAAGACTTGCTTCCAATCAATTGCAAAAGGAACATAAAGGAGAATGAGAAACCAATTCATCAAGGATTAAGACTTGCATTCAATCAATGCAAAAAAGAACATAAAGGAGAATGAGAAACCAATTCCTTTGGAATAAGACTTGCTTCCATTCAATGCCCAAAAGAACATAAAGAAGAATGAGAAACCAATTCCTTAAGGAATAAGACTTGCTTCCAATCAATGCAAAAGGAACATAAAGGAGAATGAGAAACCAATTCTTTTGGAATAAGACTTGCTTCCAATCAATTGCAAAAGGAACATAAAGGAGAATGAGAAACCAATTCCTTTGGATTAAGACTTGATTCCATCATCAATGCAAAAGAACATAAAGGAGAATGAGAAACCAATTCCTTAAGGAATAAGACTTGCTTCCAATCAATTGCAAAAGAACATAAAGAGAATGAGAAACCAATTCCTTTGGAATAAGACTTGCTTCAGTCAATTGCAAAAGGAACATAAAAGAGAATGAGAAACCAATTCCTTATGGATTAAGACTTGATTCCATTCAATGCCCAGAATAACATAAAGAAGAATGAGAAACCACTACCTTAAGGATTATGACTTGCCTCCAATCAATGCAAAAGGAACATAAAGGAGAATGAGAAACCAATTCCTTTGGATTAAGACTTGATTCCATTCAATGCCCAGAATAACATAAAGAAGAATGAGAAACCAATTCCTTAAGGAATAAGACTTGCTTCCAATCAATTGCAAAAGGAACATAAAGGAGAATGAGAAACCAATTCCTTTTGGATAAACACTTGTTTCCATTCAATGCCCAAAAGGAACATAAAGAAGAATGAGAAACCAATTCCTTTTGGATAAAGACTTGATTCCATTCAATGCCCAAAAGAACATAAAGAAGAATGAGAATCCAACTCCTTAGGGAATAAGACTTGCTTCCAATCAATGCAAAACGAACATAAAGGAGAATGAGAAACCAATTCCTTAAGGATTAAGACTTGCTTCCAATCAATTGCAAAAGAACCAAAAGAAGAAAGAGAAACCAATTCCTATTGGATTAAGACATGCATCCAATCAATGCCCAAAAGAACATAAAGAAGAATGAGAAACCAATTCCTTAAGGAATAAGACTTGCTTCCAATCAATTGCAAAAGGAACATAAAGGAGAATGAGAAACCAATTCCTTTGGATTAAGACTTGATTCCAATCAATGCAAAAGGAACTTAAAGGAGAATGAGAAACCAATTCCTTAGGAATAAGACTTGCTTCCAATCAATGCAAAAGGAACATAAAGGAGAATGAGAAACCAATTCCTTTGGATTAAGACTTGATTCCATTCAATGCAAAAGAACTTAAAGAAGAATGAGAAACCAATTCCTTAAGGAATAAGACTTGCTTCCATCAATTGCAAAAGGAACATAAAGGAGAATGAGAAACCAATTCCTTTGGATTAAGACTTGATTCCATTCAATTGCAAAAGAACATAAAGAAGAATGAGAAACCAATTCCTTTTGAATAAGACTTGATTCCATCAATGCAAAAGAACTTAAAGGAGAATGAGAAACCAATTCCTTAAGGAAGAAGACTTGCTTTCAATAAAATGCAAAAGGAACACAAAGGAGAATGATAAACCAATTCCTTAAGGAATAAGACTTGCTTCCAATCAATTGCAAAAGAAACATAAAGGAGATTGAGAAACCAATTCCTTTGGAATAAGACTTGATTCCATCAATGCAAAAGAACTTAAAGATGAATGAGAAACCAATTCCTTAAGGAATAAGACTTGCTTCCATCAATTGCAAAAGAACATAAAGGAGAATGAGAAACCAATTCCTTAAGGATTAAGACTTGATTCCAATCAATTGCAAAAGAACATAAAGGAGAATGAGAAACCAATTCCTTTGGAATAAGACTTGATTCCAATCAATGCAAAAGAACATAAAGGAGAATGAGAAACCAATTCCTTTGGAATAAGACTTGCTTCCATTCAATGCAAAAGGAACATAAAGGAGAATGAGAAACCAATTCCTTTGGAATAAGACTTGCTTCCAATCAATGCAAAAGAACATAAAGAGAATGAGAAACGAATTCCTTTCGGACAAAGATTTGATTCCATTCAATGCCCAAAAGAACTTAAAGAAGAATGAGAAACCAATTCATTTTCGATTCAGACTTAATTCCATTCAATGCCCAAAAGCTCTTAAAGAAGAATGAAAAACCAATTCCTTATGGAATGAGGCTTGCATCCAATCAAATGCAAAAGAACATAAAGAGAATGAGAAACCAATTCCTTAAGGAATAAGACTTGCTTCAATCAATTGCAAAAGGAACATAAAGGAGAATGAGAAACCAATTCCTTAAGGATTAAGACTTGATTCCATTCAATGCCCAAAAGAACATAAAGAAGAATGAGAAACCAATTCCTTTGGAATAAGACTTGCTTCCAATCAATGCAAAAGAACATAAAGGAGAATGAGAAACCAATTCCTTGGAATAAGACTTGCTTCAATCAATGCAAAAAGGAACATAAAGGAGAATGAGAAACCAATTCCTTTTGGAATAAGACTTGATTCCATTCAATGCAAAAGAACTTAAAGAAGAATGAGAAACCAATTCCTTTGGATTAAGACTTGCTTCCAATCAATTGCAAAAGAACATAAAGAAGAATGAGAAACCAATTCCTTAAGGATTAAGACTTGATTCCAATCAATTGCAAAAGGAACATAAAAGGAGAATCAGAAACAAATTCCTTAAGGAATAAGACTTGCTTCCATTCAATGCCCAAAAGAACTTAAAGAAGAATGAGAAACCAATTCCATAAGGAATAAGACTTGCTTCCGATCAATTGCAAAAGGAACATAAAGGAGAATGAGAAACCAAATCCTTAAGGAATAAGACTTGCTTCCAATCAATTGCAAGAGGAACATAAAGAAGAATGAGAAACCAATTCCTTAAGGATTAAGACTTGATTCCAATCAATGCAAAAGAACATAAAGGAGAATGAGAAACCAATTCCTTAAGGATTAAGACTTGCTTCCAATCAATGCAAAAGAACATAAAGGAGAAATGAGAAACCAATTCCTTAAGGATTAAGACTTGCTTCCAATCAATGCAAAAGAACATAAAGGAGAATGAGAAACCAATTCCTTTGGATTAAGACTTGATTCCATTCAATGCAAAAGAACTTAAAGAAGAATGAGAAACCAATTCCTTAAGGAATAAGACTTGCTTCCAATCAATTGCAAAAGAACATAAAGGAGAATGAGAAACCAATTCCTTAAGGATTAAGACTTGCTTCCAATCAATTGCAAAAGAAACATAAAGGAGAATGACAAACCAATTCCTTTTGGACTAAGATTTGATTCCATTCAATGCCCAAAAGAAGTTAAAGAAGAATGAGACATTCCTTTTGAATTAAGACTTGATTCCATTCGTTGGCCAAAAGAACTTAAAGAAGAATGAGAAACTAATTCCTTTTAGATTAAGACTTGATTCCATTCAATGCCCAAAAGAACATAAAGGAGAATGAGAAACCAATTCCTTTGGGATTAAGACTTGATTCCATTCAATTGCAAAAGGAACATAAAGAAGAATGAGAAACCAATTCCTTTGGAATAAGACTTGCTTCCATTCAATGCAAAAGAACATAAAGAAGAATGAGAAACCAATTCCTTTTGGATTAAGACTTGATTCCAATCAATTGCAAAAGAACATAAAGAAGAATGAGAAACCAATTCCTTAAGGAATAAGACTTAATTCCAATCAATTGCAAATGGAACATAAAGAAGAATGAGAAACCAATTCCTTTTGGATTAAGACTTGATTCCATTCAATGCCCAAAAGGACATAAAGAAGAATGAGAAACCAATTCCTTAAGGAATAAGTCTTGCTTCCACTCAAATGCAAAGGAACATAAGGAGAATGAGAAACCAATTCCTTGTGGAATAACACTTGCTTCCGATCAATTGCAAAAGGAACATAAAGGAGAATGAGAACCACCAATTCCTTGGATAAGACTTGCTTCCAATCAATGCCCAAAAGAACATAAAGAAGAATGAGAAACCAATTCCTTAAGGAATAAGACTTGCTTCCAATCAATTGCAAAAGAACATAAAGAGAATGAGAAACCAATTCCTTTTGGATTAAGACTTGATTCCAATCAATGCCCAAAAGAACATAAAGAGAATGAGAAACCAATTCCTTTGGAAGAAGACTTGCTTTCAATAAAATGCAAAAGGAACACAAAGGAGAATGATAAACCAATTCCTTAAGGAATAAGACTTGCTTCCAATCAATTGCAAAAGAAACATAAAGGAGAATGAGAAACCAATTCCTTTTGGAATGAGACTTGATTCCATTCAATGCCCAAAAAGAACATAAAGAAATGGGAAACCAATTCCTTAAGGAATAAGACTTGCTTCCAATCAATTGCAAAAGGAACATAAAGGAGAATGAGAAACCAATTCCTTAAGGAATAAGACTTGCTTCCAATCAATTGCAAAAGGAACATAAAGGAGAATGAGAAACCAATTCCTTTTGGATTAACACTTGATTCTATTCAATGCAAAAGAACATAAAGAGAATGAGAAACCAATTCCTTTGGGATTAAGACTTGATTCTATTCAATGCCCAAAAGAACATAAA
The DNA here is from genome assembly GCA_031439585.1 of Pterocarpus macrocarpus. Taxonomy (NCBI): domain Eukaryota; kingdom Viridiplantae; phylum Streptophyta; class Magnoliopsida; order Fabales; family Fabaceae; genus Pterocarpus; species Pterocarpus macrocarpus. The sequence continues at coordinate 8,090 of JAVHNN010000247.1, forward strand.
GAAGAATGAGAAACCAATTCCTTAAGGAATAAGACTTGCTTCCAATCAATGGCCAAAAGAACATAAAGGAGAATGAGAAACCAATTCCTTAAGGATTAAGACTTGCTTCCAATCAATTGCAAAAGGAACATAAAGGAGAATGAGAAACCAATTCCTTAGGGAATGAGACTTGATTCCATTCAATGCCCAACAGAACATAAAGCAGAATGAGAAACCAATTCCTTTTGGACTAAGACTTGTTTCAATTCAATGCAAATGGAACATAAAAGAGAATGAGAAACCAACTCCTTAAGGAATAAGACTTGCTTCCAATCAATTGCAAAAGGAACATAAAGGAGAATGAGAAACCAATTCCTTTTGGATTAAGACTTGATTCCATTCAATGCCCAAAAGAACTTAAAGAAGAATGAGAAACCAATTCCTTAAGGAATAAGACTTGATTCCAATCAATGCAAAAAGAACATAAAGAATGAGAAACCAATTCCTTAAGGAATAAGACTTGCTTCAATCAATTGCAAAAGGAACATAAAGGAGAATGAGAAACCAATTCCTTTGGATTAAGACTTGATTCCATTCAATGCCCAAAAGAACATAAAGAAGAATGAGAAACCAATTCCTTTGGATTAAGACTTGATTCCAATCAATGCCCAAAAGAACATAAAGGAGAATGAGAAACCAATTCCTTAAGGATTAAGACTTGCTTCCAATCAATGCAAAAGAACATAAAGAGAATGAGAAACCAATTCTTTTGGATTAAGACTTGATTCCAATCAATGCAAAAGAACATAAAGGAGAATGAGAAACCAATTCCTTAAGAATAAGACTTGATTCCAATCAATTGCAAAAGGAACATAAAGGAGAATGAGAAACCAATTCCTTTGGATTAAGACTTGCTTCCAATCAATGCCCAAAAGGAACATAAAGAGAGAATGAGAAACCAATTCCTTTGGATTAAGACTTGATTCCAATCAATGCCCAAAAGAACATAAAGAAGAATGAGAAACCAATTCCTTTTGGATTAAGACTTGCTTCAATCAATGCAAAAGAACATAAAGAAGAATGAGAAACCAATTCCTTAAGGAATAAGACTTGCTTCCAATCAATTGCAAAAGGAACATAAAGGAGAATGAGAAACCACTGCCTTTTGGATTAAGACTTGATTCCATTCAATGCCCAACAGAACATAAAGCAGAATGAGAAACCAATTCCTTAAGGAATAAGACTTGATTCCAATCAATGCAAACGAACATAAAGGAGAATGATAAACCAATTCCTTAAGGAATAAGACTTGCTTCCAATCAATTGCAAAAAGAACATAAAGAAGAAAGATAAACCAATTCCTTAAGGATTAAGACTTGCTTCCAATCAATTGCCCAAAAGGAACATAAAGAAGAATGAGAAGCCAATTCTTTAAGGATTAAGACTTGATTCCATCCAATGCCCAAAATAACATAAAGAAGAATGAGAAACCAACTCCTTAAGGAATAAGACTTGCTTCCAATCAATGCAAAAGAACATAAAGGAGAATGAGAAACCAATTCCTTTTGGATTAAGACTTGCTTCCAATCAATGCAAAAGGAACTTAAAGGAGAATGAGAAACCAATTCCTTGGATTAAGACTTGCTTCCAATCAATGGCCAAATGAACTTAAAGAAGAATGAGAAACCAATTCCTTAAGGAATAAGACTTGCTTCCAATCAATTGCAAAAGGAACATAAAGGGGAATGAGAAACCAATTCCATTTGGAATAAGACTTGATTCCAATCAATGGTCAAAAGAACCAAAAGAAGAATGAGAAACCAATTCCTTTTGGATTAAGACTTGATTCTATTCAAAGCCCAAAAGAACTTAAAGAAGAACGAGAAACCAATTCCTTCAAGAATAAGACTTGCTTCCAATCAATTACAAAAGGAACATAAAGGAGAACGAGAAACCAATTCCTTTGGATTAAGACTTGCTTCCAATCAATTGCAAAAGAACATAAAGGAGAATGAGAAACCAATTCCTTTTGGATTAAGACTTGATTCCATTCAATGCCCAAAACAACTTAAAGAAGAATGAGAAACCAATTCCTTAGGAATAAGACTTGCTTCCAATCAAATGCAAAAGGAACATAAAGGAGAATGAGAAATCAATTCCTTAAGGAACAAGACTTGCTTCCAATCAATTACAAAAGGAACATAAAGGAGAATGAGAAACCAATTGCTTTTGGATCAAGACTTGATTCCATTCAATGTCCAAAAGAACTTAAAGTAGAATGAGAAACCAATTCCTTTGGAATAAGACTTGCTTCCAATCAATGCAAAAGGAACACAAAGGAGAATGAGAAACCAATTCCCTAAGGAATAAGATTTGCTTCCAATCAATTGCAAAAGAACATAAAGGTGAATGAGAAACCAATTCCTTTAAGGATTAAGACTTGCTTCCAATCAATTGCACAAGGAACATAAAGGAGAATGAGAAACCAATTCCTTTTGGATTAAGACTTGATTCCAATCAATGGCCAAAAGAACATAAAGAAGAATGAGAAACCAATTCCTTAAGGAATAAGACTTGCTTCCAATCAATTGCAAAAGGAACATAAAGGAGAATGAGAAACCAATTCCTTTGGATTAAGACTTGATTCCAATCAATGCCAAAAGAACATAAAGGAGAATGAGAAACCAATTCCTTAAGGATTAAGACTTGATTCCATTCAATGCAAAAGAACTAAAAGAAGAATGAGAAACCAATTCCTTAAGGAATAAGACTTGCTTCCAATCAATGCCCAAAAGAACTTAAAGTAGAATGAGAAACCAATTCCTTAAGGAATAAGACTTGCTTCCAATCAATTGCAAAAAGAACATAAAGAGAGAATGAGAAACCAATTCCTTTTGGATTAAGACTTGATTCCAATCAATGCAAAAGAACTTAAAGAAGAATGAGAAACCAATTCCTTAAGGAATAAGACTTGCTTCCAATCAATGCAAAAGGAACATAAAGGAGAATGAGAAACCAATTCCTTTGGATTAAGACTTGCTTCCAATCAATGCAAAAGGAACATAAAGGAGAATGAGAAACCAATTCCTTTGGAATAAGACTTGCTTCCAATCAATGCAAAAGAACATAAAGGAGAATGAGAAACCAATTCCTTTGGATTAAGACTTGATTCCATTCAATGCCAAAGGAGCATAAAGAAGAATGAGAAACCAATTCCTTAAGGAATAAGACTTGCTTCCAATCAATTGCTAAAGGAACATAAAGAGAATGAGAAACCAATTCCTTTGGATTAAGACTTGCTTCAATCAATTGCAAAAGAACTGAAAGCAGAATGAGAAACCAATTCCTTTTGGACTAAGACTTGATTGCACTCAATGGCAAAAAGAACATAAAGAAGAAAGATAAACCAATTCCTTAAGGATTAAGACTTGCTTCCAATCAAATGCAAAAGCAACATAAAGGAGAATGAGAAACCAATTCCTTAAGGATTAAGACTTGCTTCCAATCAATGCCCAAATGAACTTAAAGAGAATGAGAAACCAATTCCTTTGGATTAAGACTTGATTCCAATCAATGCAAAAGAACTTAAAGGAGAATGAGAAACAAATTCCTTAAGGAATAAGACTTGCTTCCAATCAATTGCAAAAGGAACATAAAGGAGAATGAGAAACCAATTCCTTTTGGATTAAGACTTGCTTCCAATCAATCTCCAAAAGAACTTAAAGAAGAATGAGAAACCAATTCCTTCGGGAATAAGACTTGCTTCCAATCAATTGCAAAAGGAACATAAAGGAGAATGAGAAACCAATTCCTTAAGGATTAAGACTTGATTCCAATCAATTGCAAAAGGAACATAAAGGAGAATGAGAAACCAATTCCTTTTGGATTAAGACTTGATTCCATTCAATGCTCAAAAGAACTTAAAGAAGAATGAGAAACCAATTCCTTTTGGATTAAGACGTGATTCCATTCAATGCCCAACAGAACATAAAGCAGAATGAGAAACCAATTCCTTAAGGAATAAGACTTGCTTCCAATCAATGCAAAAGAACATAAAGGACAAAGAGAAGCCAATTCATTAATGATTAAGACTTGATTCCAATCAATTGCAAAAGGAACATAAAGGAGAATGAGAAACCAATTCCTTTTGGATTAAGACTTGATTCCATTCAATGCCCAAAATAACTTAAAGAAGAATGAGAAACCAACTCCTTAATGGAATAAGACTTGCTTCCAATCAATTGCAAAAGGAACATAAAGGAGAATGAAGACTTGCTTCCAATCAATTGCAA
>JAVHNN010000025.1:0-25693 GCA_031439585.1 Pterocarpus macrocarpus
AGACTTGCTTTCAATCAATATCAAAGAACTTAAATTACAAGAGAAACCAATTCATTAAGGATTAAGACTTGCTTTCAATCAATATCCAAAGAACTTAAATTACAAAGAGAAACCAATTCATCAAGGATTAAGACTTGCTTTCAATCAATATCCAAAGAACTTAAATTACAAGAGAAACCAATTCATCAAGGATTAAGACTTGCTTTCAATCAATATCCAAAGAACTTAAATTACAAGAGAAACCAATTCATCAAGGATTAAGACTTGCTTTCAATCAATATCCAAAGAACTTAAATTACAAAGAAACCAATTCATCAAGGATTAAGACTTGCTTTCAATCAATATCCAAAGAACTTAAATTACAAAGAAACCAATTCATTAAGGATTAAGACTTGCTTTCAATCAATATCCAAAGAACTTAAATTACAAAGAGAAACCAATTCATCAAGGATTAAGACTTGCTTTCAATCAATATCCAAAGAACTTAAAGAACAAAGAAACCAATTCATCAAGGATTAAGACTTGCTTTCAATCAATATCCAAAGAACTTAAATTACAAGAGAAACCAATTCATTAAGGATTAAGACTTGCTTTCAATCAATCCAAAGAACTTAAAGGTCAAGAGAAACCAATTCATCAAGGATTAAGACTTGCTTTCAATCAATATCAAAGAACTTAAATTACAAAGAAACCAATTCATTAAGGATTAAGACTTGCTTTCAATCAATATCCAAAGAACTTAAATTACAAGAGAAACCAATTCATCAAGGATTAAGACTTGCTTTCAATCAATATCCAAAAGAACTTAAATTACAAGAAACCAATTCATCAAGGATTAAGACTTGCTTTCAATCAATATCAAAGAACTTAAATTACAAAAGAAACCAATTCATTAAGGATTAAGACTTGCTTTCAATCAATATCCAAAGAACTTAAATTACAAGAAACCAATTCATCAGGATTAAGACTTGCTTTCAATCAATATCCAAAGAACTTAAATTACAAAGAAACCAATTCATTAAGGATTAAGACTTGCTTTCAATCAATATCCAAAAAGAACTTAAATTACAAAAGAAACCAATTCATCAAGGATTAAGACTTGCTTTCAATCAATATCCAAAGAACTTAAAATTACAAGAGAAACCAATTCATCAAGGATTAAGACTTGCTTTCAATCAATATCAAAGAACTTAAAGAACAAGAGAAACCAATTCATCAAGGATTAAGACTTGCTTTCAATCAATATCCAAAGAACTTAAATTACAAAGAAACCAATTCATCAAGGATTAAGACTTGCTTTCAATCAATATCAAAGAACTTAAATTACAAAGAAACCAATTCATCAAGGATTAAGACTTGCATTCAATCAATATCAAAAGAACTTAAATTACAAGAGAAACCAATTCATCAAGGATTAAGACTTGCTTTCAATCAATATCAAAGAACTTAAATTACAAAGAAAACCAATTCATCAAGGATTAAGACTTGCTTTCAATCAATATCAAAGAACTTAAATTACAAAGAAACCAATTCATTAAGGATTAAGACTTGCTTTCAATCAATATCCAAAGAACTTAAAGAACAAAGAAACCAATTCATCAGGATTAAGACTTGCTTTCAATCAATATCCAAAGAACTTAAATTACAAGAAACCAATTCATTAAGGATTAAGACTTGCTTTCAATCAATATCCAAAGAACTTAAATTACAAAAGAAACCAATTCATCAAGGATTAAGACTTGCTTTCAATCAATATCCAAAGAACTTAAATTACAAAGAAACCAATTCATCAAGGATTAAGACTTGCTTTCAATCAATATCAAAGAACTTAAATTACAAAAGAAACCAATTCATCAAGGATTAAGACTTGCTTTCAATCAATATCCAAAGAACTTAAATTACAAAGAGAAACCAATTCATCAAGGATTAAGACTTGCTTTCAATCAATATCCAAAGAACTTAAATTACAAAAGAAACCAATTCATCAAGGATTAAGACTTGCTTTCAATCAATATCCAAAGAACTTAAATTACAAAGAAACCAATTCATCAAGGATTAAGACTTGCTTTCAATCAATATCCAAAAGAACTTAAATTACAAAAGAAACCAATTCATCAAGGATTAAGACTTGCTTTCAATCAATATCCAAAGAACTTAAATTACAAGAAACCAATTCATTAAGGATTAAGACTTGCTTTCAATCAATATCCAAAGAACTTAAATTACAAGAGAAACCAATTCATCAAGGATTAAGACTTGCTTTCAATCAATATCCAAAGAACTTAAATTACAAAAGAAACCAATTCATCAAGGATTAAGACTTGCTTTCAATCAATATCCAAAGAACTTAAAGAACAAAGAGAAACCAATTCATCAAGGATTAAGACTTGCTTTCAATCAATATCCAAAGAACTTAAATTACAAAGAGAAACCAATTCATTAAGGATTAAGACTTGCTTTCAATCAATATCCAAAGAACTTAAATTACAAAGAAACCAATTCATCAGGATTAAGACTTGCTTTCAATCAATATCCAAAGAACTTAAATTACAAAAGAAACCAATTCATCAAGGATTAAGACTTGCTTTCAATCAATATCCAAAGAACTTAAATTACAAAGAGAAACCAATTCATCAAGGATTAAGACTTGCTTTCAATCAATATCCAAAGAACTTAAAGAACAAGAGAAACCAATTCATCAAGGATTAAGACTTGCATTCAATCAATATCCAAAGAACTTAAATTACAAAAGAAACCAATTCATCAAGGATTAAGACTTGCATTCAATCAATATCAAAAGAACTTAAATTACAAAAGAAACCAATTCATCAAGGATTAAGACTTGCTTTCAATCAATATCCAAAGAACTTAAAGAACAAGAAACCAATTCATCAAGGATTAAGACTTGCTTTCAATCAATATCCAAAGAACTTAAAGAACAAGAGAAACCAATTCATTAAGGATTAAGACTTGCATTCAATCAATATCCAAAGAACTTAAATTACAAAAGAAACCAATTCATCAAGGATTAAGACTTGCTTTCAATCAATATCCAAAGAACTTAAATTACAAGAGAAACCAATTCATCAAGGATTAAGACTTGCTTTCAATCAATATCCAAAGAACTTAAATTACAAAAAGAAACCAATTCATCAAGGATTAAGACTTGCTTTCAATCAATATCCAAAGAACTTAAATTACAAGAGAAACCAATTCATCAAGGATTAAGACTTGCTTTCAATCAATATCCAAAGAACTTAAATTACAAGAAACCAATTCATCAAGGATTAAGACTTGCTTTCAATCAATATCCAAAGAACTTAAATTACAAAGAGAAACCAATTCATCAAGGATTAAGACTTGCTTTCAATCAATATCCAAAGAACTTAAATTACAAAGAAACCAATTCATCAAGGATTAAGACTTGCTTTCAATCAATATCCAAAGAACTTAAATTACAAGAGAAACCAATTCATCAAGGATTAAGACTTGCTTTCAATCAATATCCAAAAGAACTTAAATTACAAGAGAAACCAATTCATCAAGGATTAAGACTTGCTTTCAATCAATATCCAAAGAACTTAAATTACAAGAGAAACCAATTCATCAAGGATTAAGACTTGCTTTCAATCAATATCCAAAGAACTTAAATTACAAAGAGAAACCAATTCATCAAGGATTAAGACTTGCTTTCAATCAATATCCAAAGAACTTAAATTACAAGAAGAAACCAATTCATCAAGGATTAAGACTTGCTTTCAATCAATATCCAAAGAACTTAAATTACAAGAGAAACCAATTCATCAAGGATTAAGACTTGCTTTCAATCAATATCCAAAGAACTTAAATTACAAAGAAACCAATTCATCAAGGATTAAGACTTGCTTTCAATCAATATCCAAAGAACTTAAATTACAAAGAAAACCAATTCATTAAGGATTAAGACTTGCTTTCAATCAATATCCAAAGAACTTAAAGCAAGAGAAACCAATTCATCAGGATTAAGACTTGCTTTCAATCAATATCCAAAGAACTTAAATTACAAAAGAAACCAATTCATTAAGGATTAAGACTTGCTTTCAATCAATATCCAAAGAACTTAAATTACAAAGAGAAACCAATTCATCAAGGATTAAGACTTGCTTTCAATCAATATCCAAAGAACTTAAATTACAAAGAGAAACCAATTCATCAAGGATTAAGACTTGCTTTCAATCAATATCCAAAGAACTTAAATTACAAAGAAACCAATTCATCAAGGATTAAGACTTGCTTTCAATCAATATCCAAAGAACTTAAATTACAAGAGAAACCAATTCATCAAGGATTAAGACTTGCTTTCAATCAATATCCAAGAACTTAAATTACAAAGAGAAACCAATTCATCAAGGATTAAGACTTGCTTTCAATCAATATCCAAAGAACTTAAATTACAAAGAGAAACCAATTCATCAAGGATTAAGACTTGCTTTCAATCAATATCAAAAGAACTTAAAGAACAAGAAACCAATTCATCAAGGATTAAGACTTGCATTCAATCAATATCCAAATGAACTTAAATTACAAAAAGAGTCCAATTCATTAAGGATTAAGACTTGCTTTCAATCAATATCCAAAAGAACTTAAAGAACAAGAGAAACCAATTCATCAAGGATTAAGACTTGCTTTCAATCAATATCCAAAGAACTTAAATTACAAAGAAACCAATTCATCAAGGATTAAGACTTGCTTTCAATCAATATCCAAAGAACTTAAATTACAAGAGAAACCAATTCATCAAGGATTAAGACTTGCTTTCAATCAATATCCAAAGAACTTAAATTACAAGAGAAACCAATTCATCAAGGATTAAGACTTGCTTTCAATCAATATCCAAAGAACTTAAATTACAAGAGAAACCAATTCATCAAGGATTAAGACTTGCTTTCAATCAATATCCAAAGAACTTAAATTACAAGAGAAACCAATTCATCAAGGATTAAGACTTGCTTTCAATCAATATCCAAAGAACTTAAATTACAAAGAAACCAATTCATCAAGGATTAAGACTTGCTTTCAATCAATATCCAAAAGAACTTAAATTACAAAGAAACCAATTCATCAAGGATTAAGACTTGCTTTCAATCAATATCCAAAGAACTTAAATTACAAAGAAACCAATTCATCAAGGATTAAGACTTGCTTTCAATCAATATCCAAAGAACTTAAAGAACAAGAAACCAATTCATCAAGGATTAAGACTTGCTTTCAATCAATATCCAAAGAACTTAAATTACAAAGAAACCAATTCATCAAGGATTAAGACTTGCTTTCAATCAATATCCAAGAACTTAAATTACAAGAGAAACCAATTCATCAAGGATTAAGACTTGCTTTCAATCAATATCCAAAGAACTTAAATTACAAGAAACCAATTCATCAAGGATTAAGACTTGCTTTCAATCAATATCCAAAGAACTTAAAGAACAAAGAGAAACCAATTCATCAAGGATTAAGACTTGCTTTCAATCAATATCCAAAGAACTTAAATTACAAGAGAAACCAATTCATCAAGGATTAAGACTTGCTTTCAATCAATATCCAAAGAACTTAAATTACAAAAGAAACCAATTCATTAAGGATTAAGACTTGCTTTCAATCAATATCCAAAGAACTTAAAGAACAAAGAGAAACCAATTCATCAAGGATTAAGACTTGCTTTCAATCAATATCCAAAGAACTTAAATTACAAAGAGAAACCAATTCATTAAGGATTAAGACTTGCTTTCAATCAATATCCAAAGAACTTAAAGGTCAAAGAAACCAATTCATCAAGGATTAAGACTTGCTTTCAATCAATATCCAAAGAACTTAAATTACAAAGAAACCAATTCATTAAGGATTAAGACTTGCTTTCAATCAATATCCAAAGAACTTAAAGAACAAAGAGAAACCAATTCATCAAGGATTAAGACTTGCTTTCAATCAATATCCAAAGAACTTAAATTACAAGAGAAACCAATTCATTAAGGATTAAGACTTGCTTTCAATCAATATCCAAAGAACTTAAAGAACAAGAGAAACCAATTCATCAAGGATTAAGACTTGCTTTCAATCAATATCCAAAGAACTTAAAGAACAAGAGAAACCAATTCATCAAGGATTAAGACTTGCTTTCAATCAATATCCCAAAGAACTTAAATTACAAAAAGAAACCAATTCATTAAGGATTAAGACTTGCTTTCAATCAATATCCAAAGAACTTAAAGAACAAAGAGAAACCAATTCATCAAGGATTAAGACTTGCTTTCAATCAATATCCAAAGAACTTAAATTACAAAAGAAACCAATTCATTAAGGATTAAGACTTGCTTTCAATCAATATCCAAAGAACTTAAATTACAAAGAGAAACCAATTCATCAAGGATTAAGACTTGCTTTCAATCAATATCCAAAAGAACTTAAATTACAAGAGAAACCAATTCATCAAGGATTAAGACTTGCTTTCAATCAATATCCAAAGAACTTAAATTACAAGAGAAACCAATTCATCAAGGATTAAGACTTGCTTTCAATCAATATCAAAAGAACTTAAATTACAAAGAGAAACCAATTCATCAAGGATTAAGACTTGCTTTCAATCAATATCAAAGAACTTAAATTACAAGAAACCAATTCATTAAGGATTAAGACTTGCTTTCAATCAATATCCAAAAGAACTTAAAGAACAAGAGAAACCAATTCATCAAGGATTAAGACTTGCTTTCAATCAATATCCAAAGAACTTAAATTACAAGAGAAACCAATTCATCAAGGATTAAGACTTGCTTTCAATCAATATCCAAAGAACTTAAATTACAAAGAGAAACCAATTCATCAAGGATTAAGACTTGCTTTCAATCAATATCCAAAGAACTTAAATTACAAAGAAAACCAATTCATCAAGGATTAAGACTTGCTTTCAATCAATATCCAAAGAACTTAAATTACAAAGAAACCAATTCATCAAGGATTAAGACTTGCTTTCAATCAATATCCAAAGAACTTAAATTACAAAGAGAAACCAATTCATCAAGGATTAAGACTTGCTTTCAATCAATATCCAAAGAACTTAAATTACAAAGAAACCAATTCATCAAGGATTAAGACTTGCTTTCAATCAATATCCAAAGAACTTAAATTACAAAGAAACCAATTCATCAAGGATTAAGACTTGCTTTCAATCAATATCCAAAGAACTTAAATTACAAAAGAAACCAATTCATCAAGGATTAAGACTTGCTTTCAATCAATATCCAAAGAACTTAAAGAACAAGAGAAACCAATTCATCAAGGATTAAGACTTGCTTTCAATCAATATCCAAAAGAACTTAAATTACAAGAAAACCAATTCATCAAGGATTAAGACTTGCTTTCAATCAATATCCAAAGAACTTAAATTACAAAGAGAAACCAATTCATTAAGGATTAAGACTTGCTTTCAATCAATATCCAAAGAACTTAAATTACAAAGAGAAACCAATTCATCAAGGATTAAGACTTGCTTTCAATCAATATCCAAAGAACTTAAAGAACAAAGAGAAACCAATTCATCAAGGATTAAGACTTGCTTTCAATCAATATCCAAAGAACTTAAATTACAAAGAAACCAATTCATTAAGGATTAAGACTTGCTTTCAATCAATATCCAAAGAACTTAAAGAACAAGAGAAACCAATTCATCAAGGATTAAGACTTGCTTTCAATCAATATCCAAAAGAACTTAAATTACAAAAGAAACCAATTCATTAAGGATTAAGACTTGCTTTCAATCAATATCCAAAGAACTTAAATTACAAAAGAAACCAATTCATCAAGGATTAAGACTTGCTTTCAATCAATATCCAAAGAACTTAAATTACAAAGAAAACCAATTCATCAAGGATTAAGACTTGCTTTCAATCAATATCCAAAGAACTTAAATTACAAAGAGAAACCAATTCATCAAGGATTAAGACTTGCTTTCAATCAATATCCAAAAGAACTTAAATTACAAAGAGAAACCAATTCATCAAGGATTAAGACTTGCTTTCAATCAATATCCAAAGAACTTAAATTACAAGAGAAACCAATTCATCAAGGATTAAGACTTGCTTTCAATCAATATCCAAAGAACTTAAATTACAAAGAAACCAATTCATCAAGGATTAAGACTTGCTTTCAATCAATATCCAAAGAACTTAAATTACAAAGAGAAACCAATTCATCAAGGATTAAGACTTGCTTTCAATCAATATCCAAAGAACTTAAATTACAAAAGAAACCAATTCATTAAGGATTAAGACTTGCTTTCAATCAATATCCAAAAGAACTTAAATTACAAAGAAACCAATTCATCAAGGATTAAGACTTGCTTTCAATCAATATCCAAAGAACTTAAATTACAAAGAGAAACCAATTCATTAAGGATTAAGACTTGCTTTCAATCAATATCCAAAGAACTTAAAGAACAAAGAGAAACCAATTCATCAAGGATTAAGACTTGCTTTCAATCAATATCCAAAGAACTTAAATTACAAAGAAACCAATTCATCAAGGATTAAGACTTGCTTTCAATCAATATCCAAAGAACTTAAATTACAAAGAGAAACCAATTCATCAAGGATTAAGACTTGCTTTCAATCAATATCCAAAGAACTTAAATTACAAAGAAACCAATTCATCAAGGATTAAGACTTGCTTTCAATCAATATCCAAAGAACTTAAATTACAAAGAGAAACCAATTCATCAAGGATTAAGACTTGCTTTCAATCAATATCCAAAAGAACTTAAATTACAAAGAGAAACCAATTCATCAAGGATTAAGACTTGCATTCAATCAATATCAAAGAACTTAAATTACAAAAGAAACCAATTCATTAAGGATTAAGACTTGCTTTCAATCAATATCCAAAGAACTTAAAGACAAAGAAACCAATTCATCAAGGATTAAGACTTGCTTTCAATCAATATCCAAAAGAACTTAAATTACAAAAGAAACCAATTCATTAAGGATTAAGACTTGCTTTCAATCAATATCCAAAGAACTTAAATTACAAGAGAAACCAATTCATCAAGGATTAAGACTTGCTTTCAATCAATATCCAAAGAACTTAAATTACAAAAAGAAACCAATTCATCAAGGATTAAGACTTGCTTTCAATCAATATCAAAAGAACTTAAATTACAAAGAGAAACCAATTCATCAAGGATTAAGACTTGCTTTCAATCAATATCCAAAGAACTTAAATTACAAGAGAAACCAATTCATCAAGGATTAAGACTTGCTTTCAATCAATATCCAAAGAACTTAAATTACAAGAGAAACCAATTCATCAAGGATTAAGACTTGCTTTCAATCAATATCCAAAGAACTTAAAGAACAAAGAGAAACCAATTCATCAAGGATTAAGACTTGCTTTCAATCAATATCCAAAGAACTTAAATTACAAAGAAACCAATTCATTAAGGATTAAGACTTGCTTTCAATCAATATCCAAAGAACTTAAAGTCAAAGAAACCAATTCATCAAGGATTAAGACTTGCTTTCAATCAATATCCAAAGAACTTAAAGAACAAAGAGAAACCAATTCATCAAGGATTAAGACTTGCTTTCAATCAATATCCAAAGAACTTAAATTACAAAGAGAAACCAATTCATTAAGGATTAAGACTTGCTTTCAATCAATATCCAAAGAACTTAAAGAACAAAGAAACCAATTCATCAAGGATTAAGACTTGCTTTCAATCAATATCAAAGAACTTAAATTACAAGAGAAACCAATTCATTAAGGATTAAGACTTGCTTTCAATCAATATCCAAAGAACTTAAAAACAAAGAAACCAATTCATCAAGGATTAAGACTTGCTTTCAATCAATATCCAAAAGAACTTAAATTACAAAAAGAAACCAATTCATCAAGGATTAAGACTTGCTTTCAATCAATATCCAAAGAACTTAAATTACAAGAGAAACCAATTCATCAAGGATTAAGACTTGCTTTCAATCAATATCCAAAGAACTTAAATTACAAGAAACCAATTCATCAAGGATTAAGACTTGCTTTCAATCAATATCCAAAGAACTTAAATTACAAAAAGAAACCAATTCATCAAGGATTAAGACTTGCTTTCAATCAATATCCAAAGAACTTAAAGTACAAAGAAACCAATTCATCAAGGATTAAGACTTGCTTTCAATCAATATCCAAAGAACTTAAATTACAAAGAAACCAATTCATTAAGGATTAAGACTTGCTTTCAATCAATATCAAAAGAACTTAAAGAACAAAGAAAACCAATTCATCAAGGATTAAGACTTGCTTTCAATCAATATCCAAAGAACTTAAATTACAAAGAGAAACCAATTCATTAAGGATTAAGACTTGCTTTCAATCAATATCCAAAGAACTTAAATTACAAAGAAAACCAATTCATCAAGGATTAAGACTTGCTTTCAATCAATATCCAAAAGAACTTAAATTACAAAAGAAACCAATTCATCAAGGATTAAGACTTGCTTTCAATCAATATCCAAAGAACTTAAATTACAAAGAGAAACCAATTCATCAAGGATTAAGACTTGCTTTCAATCAATATCCAAAGAACTTAAATTACAAGAAACCAATTCATTAAGGATTAAGACTTGCTTTCAATCAATATCCAAAGAACTTAAAGAACAAAGAGAAACCAATTCATCAAGGATTAAGACTTGCTTTCAATCAATATCCAAAGAACTTAAATTACAAGAGAAACCAATTCATCAAGGATTAAGACTTGCTTTCAATCAATATCCAAAAGAACTTAAATTACAAGAGAAACCAATTCATCAAGGATTAAGACTTGCTTTCAATCAATATCCAAAGAACTTAAATTACAAAAAGAAACCAATTCATCAAGGATTAAGACTTGCTTTCAATCAATATCCAAAGAACTTAAAGAAGAGAAACCAATTCATCAAGGATTAAGACTTGCATTCAATCAATATCCAAAGAACTTAAATTACAAAAGAAACCAATTCATTAAGGATTAAGACTTGCTTTCAATCAATATCCAAAAGAACTTAAAGAACAAGAGAAACCAATTCATCAAGGATTAAGACTTGCTTTCAATCAATATCCAAAAGAACTTAAATTACAAAGAGAAACCAATTCATTAAGGATTAAGACTTGCTTTCAATCAATATCCAAAGAACTTAAATTACAAAGAAACCAATTCATCAAGGATTAAGACTTGCTTTCAATCAATATCCAAAGAACTTAAATTACAAAAGAAACCAATTCATCAAGGATTAAGACTTGCTTTCAATCAATATCCAAAGAACTTAAATTACAAAGAGAAACCAATTCATCAAGGATTAAGACTTGCTTTCAATCAATATCCAAAAGAACTTAAATTACAAAGAAACCAATTCATCAAGGATTAAGACTTGCTTTCAATCAATATCCAAAGAACTTAAATTACAAGAGAAACCAATTCATCAAGGATTAAGACTTGCTTTCAATCAATATCCAAAAGAACTTAAATTACAAAGAGAAACCAATTCATCAAGGATTAAGACTTGCTTTCAATCAATATCCAAAGAACTTAAATTACAAGAAACCAATTCATCAAGGATTAAGACTTGCTTTCAATCAATATCCAAAGAACTTAAAGAACAAAGAAACCAATTCATCAAGGATTAAGACTTGCATTCAATCAATATCCAAAGAACTTAAATTACAAAGAGAAACCAATTCATTAAGGATTAAGACTTGCTTTCAATCAATATCCAAAGAACTTAAAGAACAAAGAGAAACCAATTCATCAAGGATTAAGACTTGCTTTCAATCAATATCCAAAGAACTTAAATTACAAAGAAACCAATTCATCAAGGATTAAGACTTGCTTTCAATCAATATCCAAAGAACTTAAATTACAAAGAGAAACCAATTCATCAAGGATTAAGACTTGCTTTCAATCAATATCCAAAGAACTTAAATTACAAAGAGAAACCAATTCATCAAGGATTAAGACTTGCTTTCAATCAATATCCAAAAGAACTTAAATTACAAAGAAACCAATTCATCAAGGATTAAGACTTGCTTTCAATCAATATCCAAAGAACTTAAATTACAAAGAAACCAATTCATCAAGGATTAAGACTTGCTTTCAATCAATATCCAAAGAACTTAAATTACAAAGAAACCAATTCATCAAGGATTAAGACTTGCTTTCAATCAATATCCAAAGAACTTAAATTACAAAGAGAAACCAATTCATCAAGGATTAAGACTTGCTTTCAATCAATATCCAAAAGAACTTAAAGAACAAGAAAACCAATTCATCAAGGATTAAGACTTGCTTTCAATCAATATCCAAAGAACTTAAATTACAAAGAAACCAATTCATTAAGGATTAAGACTTGCTTTCAATCAATATCCAAAGAACTTAAATTACAAAAGAAACCAATTCATCAAGGATTAAGACTTGCTTTCAATCAATATCCAAAGAACTTAAATTACAAAGAGAAACCAATTCATCAAGGATTAAGACTTGCTTTCAATCAATATCCAAAGAACTTAAATTACAAGAAACCAATTCATCAAGGATTAAGACTTGCTTTCAATCAATATCCAAAGAACTTAAATTACAAGAGAAACCAATTCATCAAGGATTAAGACTTGCTTTCAATCAATATCCAAAGAACTTAAATTACAAAGAGAAACCAATTCATCAAGGATTAAGACTTGCTTTCAATCAATATCCAAAGAACTTAAATTACAAAGAAACCAATTCATCAAGGATTAAGACTTGCTTTCAATCAATATCCAAAGAACTTAAATTACAAAGAAACCAATTCATCAAGGATTAAGACTTGCTTTCAATCAATATCCAAAGAACTTAAATTACAAAGAGAAACCAATTCATTAAGGATTAAGACTTGCTTTCAATCAATATCCAAAGAACTTAAGAACAAGAGAAACCAATTCATCAGGATTAAGACTTGCTTTCAATCAATATCCAAAGAACTTAAATTACAAAAAGAAACCAATTCATCAAGGATTAAGACTTGCTTTCAATCAATATCCAAAGGAACTTAAATTACAAAAAGAATCCAATTCATTAAGGATTAAGACTTGCTTTCAATCAATATCAAAGAACTTAAATTACAAAGAGAAACCAATTCATCAAGGATTAAGACTTGCTTTCAATCAATATCCAAAGAACTTAAATTACAAAAGAAACCAATTCATCAAGGATTAAGACTTGCTTTCAATCAATATCCAAAGAACTTAAATTACAAAAGAAACCAATTCATCAAGGATTAAGACTTGCTTTCAATCAATATCCAAAGAACTTAAATTACAAAGAGAAACCAATTCATCAAGGATTAAGACTTGCTTTCAATCAATATCCAAAGAACTTAAATTACAAAGAAACCAATTCATTAAGGATTAAGACTTGCTTTCAATCAATATCCAAAGAACTTAAAGAACAAAGAAACCAATTCATCAAGGATTAAGACTTGCATTCAATCAATATCCAAAAGAACTTAAATTACAAAGAAACCAATTCATTAAGGATTAAGACTTGCTTTCAATCAATATCCAAAAGAACTTAAAGAACAAAGAAAACCAATTCATCAAGGATTAAGACTTGCTTTCAATCAATATCCAAAGAACTTAAATTACAAAGAGAAACCAATTCATCAAGGATTAAGACTTGCTTCAATCAATATCCAAAAGAACTTAAATTACAAAGAAACCAATTCATCAAGGATTAAGACTTGCTTTCAATCAATATCCAAAGAACTTAAATTACAAAAGAAACCAATTCATCAAGGATTAAGACTTGCTTTCAATCAATATCCAAAGAACTTAAATTACAAAGAAACCAATTCATCAAGGATTAAGACTTGCTTTCAATCAATATCCAAAGAACTTAAATTACAAAGAAACCAATTCATTAAGGATTAAGACTTGCATTCAATCAATATCCAAAAGAACTTAAATTACAAAGAAACCAATTCATCAAGGATTAAGACTTGCTTTCAATCAATATCCAAAGAACTTAAATTACAAAGAAACCAATTCATCAAGGATTAAGACTTGCTTTCAATCAATATCCAAAAGAACTTAAAGAACAAAGAGAAACCAATTCATCAAGGATTAAGACTTGCATTCAATCAATATCAAAGAACTTAAATTACAAAGAGAAACCAATTCATTAAGGATTAAGACTTGCTTTCAATCAATCTCCAAAGAACTTAAAGGTCAAGAGAAACCAATTCATCAAGGATTAAGACTTGCATTCAATCAATATCCAAAGAACTTAAATTACAAAAGAAACCAATTCATTAAGGATTAAGACTTGCTTTCAATCAATATCCAAAAGAACTTAAATTACAAAGAGAAACCAATTCATCAAGGATTAAGACTTGCTTTCAATCAATATCCAAAGAACTTAAATTACAAAAGAAACCAATTCATTAAGGATTAAGACTTGCTTTCAATCAATATCCAAAGAACTTAAAGTACAAAGAGAAACCAATTCATCAAGGATTAAGACTTGCATTCAATCAATATCCAAAGAACTTAAATTACAAAGAAACCAATTCATTAAGGATTAAGACTTGCTTTCAATCAATATCCAAAGAACTTAAATTACAAAGAGAAACCAATTCATCAAGGATTAAGACTTGCTTTCAATCAATATCAAAGAACTTAAATTACAAAGAGAAACCAATTCATCAAGGATTAAGACTTGCTTTCAATCAATATCCAAAGAACTTAAATTACAAGAAACCAATTCATTAAGGATTAAGACTTGCTTTCAATCAATATCCAAAAGAACTTAAAGAACAAAGAGAAACCAATTCATCAAGGATTAAGACTTGCTTTCAATCAATATCCAAAGAACTTAAATTACAAGAGAAACCAATTCATTAAGGATTAAGACTTGCTTTCAATCAATATCCAAAGAACTTAAATTACAAGAGAAACCAATTCATCAAGGATTAAGACTTGCTTTCAATCAATATCCAAAAGAACTTAAATTACAAGAGAAACCAATTCATTAAGGATTAAGACTTGCTTTCAATCAATATCCAAAGAACTTAAAGAACAAAGAAAACCAATTCATCAAGGATTAAGACTTGCATTCAATCAATATCCAAAGAACTTAAATTACAAAGAGAAACCAATTCATTAAGGATTAAGACTTGCTTTCAATCAATATCCAAAGAACTTAAATTACAAAGAAACCAATTCATCAAGGATTAAGACTTGCTTTCAATCAATATCCAAAAGAACTTAAATTACAAAGAGAAACCAATTCATCAAGGATTAAGACTTGCTTTCAATCAATATCCAAAGAACTTAAATTACAAAGAGAAACCAATTCATTAAGGATTAAGACTTGCTTTCAATCAATATCCAAAGAACTTAAAGAACAAGAGAAACCAATTCATCAAGGATTAAGACTTGCATTCAATCAATATCCAAAGAACTTAAATTACAAAGAAACCAATTCATTAAGGATTAAGACTTGCTTTCAATCAATATCCAAAAGAACTTAAATTACAAAGAGAAACCAATTCATCAAGGATTAAGACTTGCTTTCAATCAATATCCAAAGAACTTAAATTACAAAGAAACCAATTCATCAAGGATTAAGACTTGCTTTCAATCAATATCCAAAGAACTTAAATTACAAGAGAAACCAATTCATCAAGGATTAAGACTTGCTTTCAATCAATATCCAAAGAACTTAAATTACAAAGAGAAACCAATTCATCAAGGATTAAGACTTGCTTTCAATCAATATCCAAAGAACTTAAATTACAAAGAGAAACCAATTCATTAAGGATTAAGACTTGCTTTCAATCAATATCCAAAAGAACTTAAATTACAAGAGAAACCAATTCATCAAGGATTAAGACTTGCTTTCAATCAATATCCAAAGAACTTAAATTACAAGAGAAACCAATTCATCAAGGATTAAGACTTGCTTTCAATCAATATCCAAAGAACTTAAATTACAAGAGAAACCAATTCATTAAGGATTAAGACTTGCTTTCAATCAATATCCAAAGAACTTAAATTACAAAGAAACCAATTCATCAAGGATTAAGACTTGCTTTCAATCAATATCCAAAAGAACTTAAATTACAAAGAGAAACCAATTCATCAAGGATTAAGACTTGCTTTCAATCAATATCCAAAAGAACTTAAATTACAAGAAACCAATTCATCAAGGATTAAGACTTGCTTTCAATCAATATCCAAAGAACTTAAATTACAAAGAAACCAATTCATTAAGGATTAAGACTTGCTTTCAATCAATATCCAAAAGAACTTAAAGAACAAAGAGAAACCAATTCATCAAGGATTAAGACTTGCTTTCAATCAATATCAAAAGAACTTAAATTACAAGAAACCAATTCATCAAGGATTAAGACTTGCTTTCAATCAATATCCAAAAGAACTTAAATTACAAAAGAAACCAATTCATCAAGGATTAAGACTTGCTTTCAATCAATATCCAAAGAACTTAAATTACAAAGAGAAACCAATTCATCAAGGATTAAGACTTGCTTTCAATCAATATCCAAAGAACTTAAAGAACAAAGAGAAACCAATTCATCAAGGATTAAGACTTGCTTTCAATCAATATCCAAAGAACTTAAATTACAAAGAAACCAATTCATCAAGGATTAAGACTTGCTTTCAATCAATATCCAAAGAACTTAAATTACAAAAGAAACCAATTCATCAAGGATTAAGACTTGCTTTCAATCAATATCCAAAGAACTTAAATTACAAAAGAAACCAATTCATTAAGGATTAAGACTTGCTTTCAATCAATATCCAAAGAACTTAAAGAACAAAGAGAAACCAATTCATCAAGGATTAAGACTTGCTTTCAATCAATATCCAAAGAACTTAAATTACAAGAGAAACCAATTCATTAAGGATTAAGACTTGCTTTCAATCAATATCCAAAGAACTTAAATTACAAAGAGAAACCAATTCATCAAGGATTAAGACTTGCTTTCAATCAATATCCAAAGAACTTAAAGTACAAAGAGAAACCAATTCATCAAGGATTAAGACTTGCTTTCAATCAATATCCAAAAGAACTTAAATTACAAAGAAACCAATTCATTAAGGATTAAGACTTGCTTTCAATCAATATCCAAAAGAACTTAAATTACAAAGAAACCAATTCATCAAGGATTAAGACTTGCTTTCAATCAATATCCAAAGAACTTAAATTACAAAGAGAAACCAATTCATTAAGGATTAAGACTTGCTTTCAATCAATATCCAAAAGAACTTAAATTACAAAGAAACCAATTCATCAAGGATTAAGACTTGCTTTCAATCAATATCCAAAGAACTTAAATTACAAAGAAACCAATTCATCAAGGATTAAGACTTGCTTTCAATCAATATCCAAAGAACTTAAATTACAAGAGAAACCAATTCATCAAGGATTAAGACTTGCTTTCAATCAATATCCAAAGAACTTAAATTACAAAGAGAAACCAATTCATCAAGGATTAAGACTTGCTTTCAATCAATATCCAAAAGAACTTAAATTACAAAGAAACCAATTCATCAAGGATTAAGACTTGCTTTCAATCAATATCAAAGAACTTAAAGAACAAAGAAACCAATTCATCAAGGATTAAGACTTGCTTTCAATCAATATCCAAAAGAACTTAAATTACAAAGAGAAACCAATTCATTAAGGATTAAGACTTGCTTTCAATCAATATCCAAAGAACTTAAAGAACAAAGAGAAACCAATTCATCAAGGATTAAGACTTGCATTCAATCAATATCCAAAGAACTTAAATTACAAAAAGAAACCAATTCATTAAGGATTAAGACTTGCTTTCAATCAATATCCAAAGAACTTAAAGAACAAAGAAACCAATTCATCAAGGATTAAGACTTGCTTTCAATCAATATCCAAAAGAACTTAAATTACAAAAGAAACCAATTCATCAAGGATTAAGACTTGCTTTCAATCAATATCCAAAGAACTTAAATTACAAAGAGAAACCAATTCATCAAGGATTAAGACTTGCTTTCAATCAATATCCAAAGAACTTAAAGTACAAGAGAAACCAATTCATCAAGGATTAAGACTTGCTTTCAATCAATATCCAAAGAACTTAAATTACAAAGAGAAACCAATTCATTAAGGATTAAGACTTGCTTTCAATCAATATCAAAAGAACTTAAAGAACAAGAGAAACCAATTCATCAAGGATTAAGACTTGCTTTCAATCAATATCCAAAGAACTTAAATTACAAAGAGAAACCAATTCATTAAGGATTAAGACTTGCTTTCAATCAATATCCAAAAGAACTTAAATTACAAAGAAAACCAATTCATCAAGGATTAAGACTTGCATTCAATCAATATCCAAAGAACTTAAATTACAAAGAGAAACCAATTCATTAAGGATTAAGACTTGCTTTCAATCAATATCCAAAAGAACTTAAAGAACAAAGAGAAACCAATTCATCAAGGATTAAGACTTGCTTTCAATCAATATCCAAGAACTTAAATTACAAAGAGAAACCAATTCATTAAGGATTAAGACTTGCTTTCAATCAATATCCAAAAGAACTTAAATTACAAAGAAACCAATTCATCAAGGATTAAGACTTGCTTTCAATCAATATCCAAAGAACTTAAATTACAAAGAGAAACCAATTCATTAAGGATTAAGACTTGCTTTCAATCAATATCCAAGAACTTAAAGAACAAAGAAACCAATTCATCAAGGATTAAGACTTGCTTTCAATCAATATCCAAAGAACTTAAATTACAAAGAGAAACCAATTCATCAAGGATTAAGACTTGCTTTCAATCAATATCCAAAAGAACTTAAATTACAAAGAAAACCAATTCATCAAGGATTAAGACTTGCTTTCAATCAATATCCAAAAGAACTTAAATTACAAAAGAAACCAATTCATCAAGGATTAAGACTTGCTTTCAATCAATATCCAAAAGAACTTAAATTACAAAAGAAACCAATTCATCAAGGATTAAGACTTGCTTTCAATCAATATCCAAAGAACTTAAATTACAAAGAGAAACCAATTCATCAAGGATTAAGACTTGCTTTCAATCAATATCCGAAAGAACTTAAATTACAAAGAGAAACCAATTCATCAAGGATTAAGACTTGCATTCAATCAATATCCGAAAGAACTTAAATTACAAAAGAAACCAATTCATTAAGGATTAAGACTTGCTTTCAATCAATATCCAAAGAACTTAAAGAACAAAGAAAACCAATTCATCAAGGATTAAGACTTGCTTTCAATCAATATCCAAAGAACTTAAATTACAAAGAAACCAATTCATTAAGGATTAAGACTTGCTTTCAATCAATATCCAAAAGAACTTAAATTACAAAGAAACCAATTCATCAAGGATTAAGACTTGCTTTCAATCAATCTCCAAAGAACTTAAATTACAAGAGAAACCAATTCATCAAGGATTAAGACTTGCTTTCAATCAATATCCAAAAGAACTTAAATTACAAAGAGAAACCAATTCATCAAGGATTAAGACTTGCTTTCAATCAATATCCAAAGAACTTAAATTACAAAGAAACCAATTCATCAAGGATTAAGACTTGCTTTCAATCAATATCCAAAGAACTTAAATTACAAAGAGAAACCAATTCATCAAGGATTAAGACTTGCTTTCAATCAATATCCAAAAGAACTTAAAGAACAAAGAAACCAATTCATCAAGGATTAAGACTTGCTTTCAATCAATATCCAAAGAACTTAAATTACAAAGAGAAACCAATTCATCAAGGATTAAGACTTGCTTTCAATCAATATCCAAAGAACTTAAATTACAAAGAGAAACCAATTCATCAAGGATTAAGACTTGCTTTCAATCAATATCCAAAAGAACTTAAATTACAAAAAGAAACCAATTCATCAAGGATTAAGACTTGCTTTCAATCAATATCCAAAGAACTTAAATTACAAAGAAACCAATTCATCAAGGATTAAGACTTGCTTTCAATCAATATCCAAAGAACTTAAATTACAAAAGAAACCAATTCATTAAGGATTAAGACTTGCTTTCAATCAATATCCAAAGAACTTAAATTACAAAGAGAAACCAATTCATCAAGGATTAAGACTTGCTTTCAATCAATATCCAAAGAACTTAAAGAACAAGAGAAACCAATTCATCAAGGATTAAGACTTGCTTTCAATCAATATCCAAAGAACTTAAATTACAAAGAGAAACCAATTCATTAAGGATTAAGACTTGCTTCAATCAATCTCCAAAAGAACTTAAAGAACAAGAAACCAATTCATCAAGGATTAAGACTTGCTTTCAATCAATATCAAAGAACTTAAATTACAAAGAAACCAATTCATTAAGGATTAAGACTTGCTTTCAATCAATATCCAAAGAACTTAAAGAACAAGAGAAACCAATTCATCAAGGATTAAGACTTGCTTTCAATCAATATCCAAAAGAACTTAAATTACAAAGAGAAACCAATTCATCAAGGATTAAGACTTGCTTCAATCAATATCCAAAGAACTTAAAGGTCAAAAGAAACCAATTCATCAAGGATTAAGACTTGCTTTCAATCAATATCCAAAGAACTTAAATTACAAAGAAAACCAATTCATCAAGGATTAAGACTTGCTTTCAATCAATATCCAAAGAACTTAAATTACAAAGAAACCAATTCATCAAGGATTAAGACTTGCATTCAATCAATATCCAAAGAACTTAAATTACAAAGAAACCAATTCATCAAGGATTAAGACTTGCTTTCAATCAATATCCAAAGAACTTAAATTACAAAGAGAAACCAATTCATTAAGGATTAAGACTTGCTTTCAATCAATATCCAAAAGAACTTAAAGAACAAAGAGAAACCAATTCATCAAGGATTAAGACTTGCTTTCAATCAATATCCAAAAGAACTTAAATTACAAAGAGAAACCAATTCATTAAGGATTAAGACTTGCTTTCAATCAATATCCAAAGAACTTAAATTACAAAGAAACCAATTCATCAAGGATTAAGACTTGCTTTCAATCAATATCCAAAGAACTTAAAGAACAAAGAGAAACCAATTCATCAAGGATTAAGACTTGCATTCAATCAATATCAAAGAACTTAAATTACAAAAGAAACCAATTCATTAAGGATTAAGACTTGCTTTCAATCAATCTCCAAAGAACTTAAGAACAAAGAAACCAATTCATCAAGGATTAAGACTTGCTTTCAATCAATATCCAAAAGAACTTAAATTACAAGAGAAACCAATTCATTAAGGATTAAGACTTGCTTTCAATCAATATCCAAAAGAACTTAAAGAACAAAGAAACCAATTCATCAAGGATTAAGACTTGCTTTCAATCAATATCCAAAAGAACTTAAATTACAAAGAGAAACCAATTCATTAAGGATTAAGACTTGCTTTCAATCAATATCCAAAGAACTTAAATTACAAAGAGAAACCAATTCATCAAGGATTAAGACTTGCTTTCAATCAATATCCAAAGAACTTAAAGAACAAAGAGAAACCAATTCATCAAGGATTAAGACTTGCATTCAATCAATATCAAAGAACTTAAATTACAAAGAGAAACCAATTCATTAAGGATTAAGACTTGCTTTCAATCAATATCCAAAGAACTTAAATTACAAAGAAACCAATTCATCAAGGATTAAGACTTGCTTTCAATCAATATCCAAAGAACTTAAAGAACAAAGAGAAACCAATTCATCAAGGATTAAGACTTGCATTCAATCAATATCCAAAAGAACTTAAATTACAAAGAAACCAATTCATTAAGGATTAAGACTTGCTTCAATCAATCTCCAAAAGAACTTAAAGTCAAGAGAAACCAATTCATCAAGGATTAAGACTTGCTTTCAATCAATATCCAAAGAACTTAAATTACAAAGAGAAACCAATTCATCAAGGATTAAGACTTGCTTTCAATCAATATCCAAAGAACTTAAATTACAAAGAGAAACCAATTCATCAAGGATTAAGACTTGCTTCAATCAATATCCAAAGAACTTAAATTACAAAAGAAACCAATTCATTAAGGATTAAGACTTGCTTTCAATCAATATCCAAAGAACTTAAAGTACAAAGAAAACCAATTCATCAAGGATTAAGACTTGCTTTCAATCAATATCCAAAGAACTTAAATTACAAAAGAAACCAATTCATCAAGGATTAAGACTTGCATTCAATCAATATCCAAAGAACTTAAATTACAAGAGAAACCAATTCATCAAGGATTAAGACTTGCTTTCAATCAATATCCAAAAGAACTTAAATTACAAAGAAAACCAATTCATCAAGGATTAAGACTTGCTTTCAATCAATATCCAAGAACTTAAATTACAAAGAGAAACCAATTCATTAAGGATTAAGACTTGCTTTCAATCAATATCCAAAAGAACTTAAATTACAAAGAGAAACCAATTCATCAAGGATTAAGACTTGCTTTCAATCAATATCCAAAGAACTTAAAGTACAAAGAAACCAATTCATCAAGGATTAAGACTTGCTTTCAATCAATATCCAAAGAACTTAAAGAACAAAGAAACCAATTCATCAAGGATTAAGACTTGCTTTCAATCAATATCCAAAGAACTTAAATTACAAGAGAAACCAATTCATCAAGGATTAAGACTTGCTTTCAATCAATATCCAAAAGAACTTAAAGTACAAAGAAAACCAATTCATCAAGGATTAAGACTTGCTTTCAATCAATATCCAAAGAACTTAAATTACAAAGAAACCAATTCATCAAGGATTAAGACTTGCTTTCAATCAATATCCAAAAAGAACTTAAATTACAAAGAAACCAATTCATCAAGGATTAAGACTTGCTTTCAATCAATATCCAAAAGAACTTAAATTACAAAGAGAAACCAATTCATCAAGGATTAAGACTTGCTTTCAATCAATATCCAAAGAACTTAAATTACAAAGAGAAACCAATTCATCAAGGATTAAGACTTGCTTTCAATCAATATCCAAAGAACTTAAATTACAAAAAGAAACCAATTCATTAAGGATTAAGACTTGCTTTCAATCAATCTCCAAAGAACTTAAAGAACAAAGAGAAACCAATTCATCAAGGATTAAGACTTGCTTTCAATCAATATCCAAAGAACTTAAATTACAAGAGAAACCAATTCATTAAGGATTAAGACTTGCTTTCAATCAATATCCAAAGAACTTAAATTACAAAGAGAAACCAATTCATCAAGGATTAAGACTTGCTTTCAATCAATATCCAAAGAACTTAAAGAACAAAGAGAAACCAATTCATCAAGGATTAAGACTTGCTTTCAATCAATATCCAAAGAACTTAAATTACAAAGAGAAACCAATTCATCAAGGATTAAGACTTGCTTTCAATCAATATCCAAAGAACTTAAATTACAAAGAGAAACCAATTCATTAAGGATTAAGACTTGCTTTCAATCAATATCCAAAAGAACTTAAATTACAAAGAAACCAATTCATCAAGGATTAAGACTTGCTTTCAATCAATATCCAAAAGAACTTAAAGTACAAAGAGAAACCAATTCATCAGGATTAAGACTTGCTTTCAATCAATATCCAAAGAACTTAAATTACAAAAGAAACCAATTCATCAAGGATTAAGACTTGCTTTCAATCAATATCCAAAAGAACTTAAAGTACAAAAGAAACCAATTCATCAAGGATTAAGACTTGCTTTCAATCAATATCAAAGAACTTAAATTACAAAGAAAACCAATTCATCAAGGATTAAGACTTGCTTTCAATCAATATCCAAAAGAACTTAAAGAACAAAGAGAAACCAATTCATCAAGGATTAAGACTTGCTTTCAATCAATATCCAAAGAACTTAAATTACAAAGAAACCAATTCATTAAGGATTAAGACTTGCTTTCAATCAATATCCAAAGAACTTAAATTACAAAGAGAAACCAATTCATCAAGGATTAAGACTTGCTTTCAATCAATATCCAAAGAACTTAAATTACAAAGAGAAACCAATTCATTAAGGATTAAGACTTGCTTTCAATCAATATCCAAAGAACTTAAATTACAAAAAGAAACCAATTCATTAAGGATTAAGACTTGCTTTCAATCAATCTCCAAAGAACTTAAAGGTCAAGAGAAAACCAATTCATCAAGGATTAAGACTTGCTTTCAATCAATATCCAAAGAACTTAAATTACAAAGAAACCAATTCATTAAGGATTAAGACTTGCTTTCAATCAATATCCAAAGAACTTAAAGAACAAAGAGAAACCAATTCATCAAGGATTAAGACTTGCTTTCAATCAATATCCAAAGAACTTAAATTACAAAGAGAAACCAATTCATTAAGGATTAAGACTTGCTTTCAATCAATATCCAAAAGAACTTAAATTACAAAGAGAAACCAATTCATCAAGGATTAAGACTTGCTTTCAATCAATATCCAAAAGAACTTAAAGAACAAAGAAACCAATTCATCAAGGATTAAGACTTGCTTTCAATCAATATCAAAGAACTTAAATTACAAAAGAAACCAATTCATCAAGGATTAAGACTTGCTTTCAATCAATCTCCAAAAGAACTTAAAGTACAAAGAGAAACCAATTCATCAAGGATTAAGACTTGCTTTCAATCAATATCAAAGAACTTAAATTACAAAAAAGAAACCAATTCATTAAGGATTAAGACTTGCTTTCAATCAATATCCAAAGAACTTAAAGAACAAAGAAACCAATTCATCAAGGATTAAGACTTGCTTTCAATCAATATCCAAAGAACTTAAAGTACAAAAGAAACCAATTCATCAAGGATTAAGACTTGCATTCAATCAATATCCAAAGAACTTAAATTACAAAAAGAAACCAATTCATCAAGGATTAAGACTTGCTTTCAATCAATATCCAAAAGAACTTAAATTACAAAGAGAAACCAATTCATCAAGGATTAAGACTTGCTTTCAATCAATATCCAAAAGAACTTAAAGAACAAAGAAAACCAATTCATCAAGGATTAAGACTTGCTTTCAATCAATATCCAAGAACTTAAATTACAAAGAGAAACCAATTCATCAAGGATTAAGACTTGCTTTCAATCAATATCCAAAAGAACTTAAATTACAAAGAAACCAATTCATCAAGGATTAAGACTTGCTTTCAATCAATATCCAAAGAACTTAAAGGTCAAAGAGAAACCAATTCATCAAGGATTAAGACTTGCTTTCAATCAATATCCAAAAGAACTTAAAGTACAAAGAAACCAATTCATCAAGGATTAAGACTTGCTTTCAATCAATATCAAAGAACTTAAATTACAAAAAGAAACCAATTCATCAAGGATTAAGACTTGCTTTCAATCAATATCCAAAGAACTTAAAGAACAAAGAGAAACCAATTCATCAAGGATTAAGACTTGCATTCAATCAATATCCAAAAAGAACTTAAAGTACAAAAAGAAACCAATTCATCAAGGATTAAGACTTGCTTTCAATCAATATCCAAAGAACTTAAATTACAAAGAGAAACCAATTCATCAAGGATTAAGACTTGCTTTCAATCAATATCCAAAGAACTTAAAGCAACAAGAACTTAAATTACAAAGAAAACCAATTCATTAAGGATTAAGACTTGCTTTCAATC
>JAVHNN010000250.1:0-16486 GCA_031439585.1 Pterocarpus macrocarpus
CCAATCAATGGCCAAAAGAACTTCAAGGAAAAGAGAAACCAAGTCATTACGGATTTAGACTTGTTTCCAATCAATGGCCAAAAGAACTTAAAGGACAAAGAGAAACCAATTCATTATGGATTAAGACTTGATTTCAATCAATGGCCAAAAGAACTTAAAGGACAAAGAGAAACCAATTCATTACGGATTAAGACTTGATTTCAATCAATGGCCAAAAGAACTTAAAGAACAAAAGGAAACCAATTCCTTAATGATTAAGACTTGTTTCCAATCAATGGCCAAAAGAACTTAAAAGACAAAGAGACACCAATTCCTTTAATGATTAAGACATGATTCCAATCAATGGCCAAAAGAACTTAAAGGACAAAGAGAAACCAATTCATTACATAAGACTTGAGTTCAATCAATGGCCAAAAGAACTTAAAGGACAAAGAGAAACCAATTCATTCTTAATGATTAAGACTTGATTTCAATCAATGGCCAAAAGAACTTAAAGGACAAAGAGAAACCAATTCATTAAGGATTAAGACTTGTTTCCAATCAATGGCCAAAAGAACTTAAAGGACAAAGTGAAACCAATTCATTATGGATTAAGACTTGATTTCAATCAATGGCCAAAAGAACTTTAAGGACAAAGAGAAACCAACTCATTAAGGATTAACACTTGATTCCAATCAATGGCCAAAAGAACAAAAAGGACAAAGAGACACAAATTCATTAGGATTAAGACTTGTTTCCAATCAATGGCCAAAAGAACTTAAAGGACAAAGAGAAACCAATTCATGAAAGATTAAGACTTGTTTCCAATCAATGGCCAAAACAACTTAAAGGACAAAGAGAAACGAATTTCTTAAGGATTAAGACATGTTTCCAATCAATGGCCAGAAGAACATAAAGGACAAAGTGAAACCAATTCATGACGGATTAAGACTTGATTTCAATCAATGGCCAAAAGACAACTTAGTAAATTACAATGAGACACCAATTCCTTGATGATTAGGACTTGATTTACAATCAACCTTGGCTAAAAGAACTTAAAGGACAAAGAGATAACCAATTCCTTAATGATTAGGACTTGTTGATTCCAATCTTCTATGGCCTAAAGAACTTTAAGGACAAAGAAGAAACCAATTCATTACGGATTAAGACTCTGATTTCCAATCAATGGCCAAAAGAACTTAAAGGTGACAAAGAGACACCAATTCCATTAATTATTAAAGGCTTGTTTCCACCTTCAACTTAGCCAAAAAGAACTTAATGGACAAATTGAAACCAATTCATTATGGGATTAAGACTTGATTTCAATCAATGGGCCAAAAGATATGCATAAAGGACAAAGAGAAACCAATTCATTACAGTTACGGATTAAGACTTGTTTTCAATCAATGGCCAAATGTAGTTAAAGGACAAAAGAGAAACTCAATTCATTAATGATTTCTAATGATTAAGACTTCTTTCCAATCATTGGCCAAAAGAACTTAGAGGACAAAGAGAAACCAATTCACAAAGGATTAAAGTTGATTTCAATCAATGGCCAAAAGAACTGTAAAGGACAAAGGGAAACCTAATTCATTATGGATTAAGACTTGATTTCAATCAATGGCCAAAAGAACTTAAAGGACAAAGAGACACCAATTCCTTATGGATTAAGACTTGTTTCCAATCAATGGCCAAAAGAACTTAGTGGACAAAGAGAAACCAATTGATGATGGAATAAGACTTGAGTTCAATCAATGGCCAAAAGAACTTAAAGGACAAAGGGAAACCAATTCATTAATGATTAATACTTGATTTCAATCAATGGCCAAAAGAACGTAAAGGACAAAGAGACACCAATTCCTTGAAGATTAAGGACTGCTTCCAATTCCGTCTTGGCCAGAAGAACTTAAAGCGACAAAGAGGAAACCAATTCATTATGGTTTAAGACGGATTTCAATCAATGGCCAAAACAACTTAAAGGACAAAGAGAAACCAATTCATTACGGATTAAAGGACTTGTTTTCAATCAATGGCCAAAAGAACTTAAAGGACAAAGGAAACCAATTCCCACATGTATTAAGACTTGATTTCAATCAATGGCAAAAGAACTTCTAAAGGACAAAGACTTACCACAATTCCTTAATGATTAGGACTTCTGATTCCTATCTTTGGCTTAAAAAGAACTGTAGTGCGCACAAAAGAGTAAACCAAATGATGATGGAATAAGACTCCAGTTCAATCAATGACCAAAAAGAACTTAAAGGACAAAGAGAAACCAATTCCATTACGGATTAAGACTTGATTTCAAATCAATGGCCAAAAGAACTTAATGGCACAAAGAGACACTAATTCCTTAATGATTAAGGCTTGATTCCAAATCAATGGCCAAAAGAACTTAGAAGGACAAAGTGAAATCCAATTCATTATGGATTACCAAGACTTGATTTCAATCAATGGCCAAAAGAACTTAAAGGACAAAGAGACACCACTAGCTCATGATTAAGACTTGATTCCAATCAATGGCCAAAAGAACTTAAAGGACAAAGAGACACCAATTCCTAATGGATTAGGACTTGATTCCAATCAACGGCCAAAAGAACTTAAAGGACAAAGAGAAAACCAATTCATTACGGAATTAAGACTTGATTTCAATCAATGGCACAAAAGAACTTAAAGGACAAAGAGACACCAAGTCCTAATGGATTAAGGCTTGATTCCAATCAATAGGCCAAGAACTTAATGCACAAAGTGAAACCAATCTCATTATGGATTAAGACTTGATTTCAATCAATGGCCAAAAGAACTTAGAAGGACAAAGAGAAACCAATTCATCAAGGATTAAGACTTGCATTCAATCAATGGGCAAAATAACTTAAAGGACAAAGGGACACCAATTCCTTAATGATTAAGACTTGATTCCAATCAATGGCAAAAAGAACTTAAAAGACAAAGGGAAACCAATTCCTTATGGATTAAGACTTGTTTCCAATCAATGGCCAAAAGAACTTAGTGGACAAAGAGAAACCAATTGATGATGGAATAAGACTTGAGTTCAATCAATGGCCAAAGAACTTAAAGGACAAAGAGAAACCAATTCATATTAAGGATTAAGACTTGATTTCAATCAATGGACAAAAAAGAACTTAAAGGACAAAGACAAACCAATTCCTTAAATGATTATATGACTTGATTCCAATCTTTGGCCAGAAGAACTTAATGGACAAAGTGAAACCAATTCATTATGGATTAAGACTTGTTTCCAATCAATGGCCAAAAGAACTTAAAGGACAAAGAGAAACCAATTCCTAATGACTTAAGACTTAAGATTCCATCATCAATGGCCAAAAAGAACTTAAAGGACAAAGAGACACCAATTCCCTTAATGGATTAAGACTTGATCTTCAATCAATGGCCAAAAGAACTTGGGGAAAGGACAAAAGGAGAAACCAATTCATTACTGGATTAAGACTTGATTTCAATCAATGGCCAAAGAACTTAAAGCGATTTTCAAAGAGAAACCAAATCTTAATTATTAAGACTGATTCCAATCTTTGGCCAAAAGAACTTGTGACGTGACAAAGCCAAACCAATTCATTATGGATTAAGACTTGATTTCAATCAATACGGCCAAAAGAAGTTGGGAAGGACAAAAGAGGAAACCACCCATTCCTATGGATTAAGACTTTGTCTCATCATAATCAATGGCCAAAAGAAGTTAAAGGACAAAGAGACACTAATTTCCTAAATTTGATTAAGACTTTCCAATCTTTGGGCCAAAGAACTTAGAGAACAAAGAGAAACCAATTCCTTACGGATTAAAGCTTGGACTTTCAACTCAATGGGCCAAAAGAACGAAAGGACAAAGAGAAACTAATTCATTATGGATTAAGACTTGATTTCAATCAATGGCCAAAAGAACTTAAACGACAAAGAGACACCAATTCCTTAATGATTAAGGCTTGTTTCCAATCTTGGCCAAAAGAACTTAAGTCTTCAAAGAGAAAATCCAATTGATGAATGGAATAAGACTTGAGTTCAATCAATGGCCTACTAAAAGAAATTAAAGGACAAAGAGAAACCAATTCACTTACGGAGATTAGAGACTTCGATTTCCCAATCAAATGGACCAAAAGAACGAAGGACAAAGACAACCAATTCCTTAAAGATTAAGACTTGGATCCAATCTTTGGCCAAAAGAACTTAAAGGACAAAGAGAAACCCAATTCATTATGGTTTAAGACATTTGTTTTCAATCAATGGCCAAAACAGCACTTAAAGGACAAAGAGAAACCAATTCATTACGATTAAAGCTTGATTTCAATCAATGGCCACAAAAGAACTTAAAGGACAAAGCCAAACTAATTCCTAATGGATTAAGACATGCATCCAATCAATGGGCAAAAGAACTTAAAGAACAAAGGGAAACCAATTCCTTGTGGATTAAGACTTGCATCCAATCAATGGCCAAAAGACCTTTAAGGACAAAGACAAACTAATTCCTAATGCATTAAGACAAGCATCCAATCAATGGCCAAAAGAACTTAAAGAACAAAGGGAAACCAATTCCTTATGGAGTAAGACTTGTTTGCAATCAAGGGCCAAAAGAACTTAAAGGACGAAGCCAAACTAATTCCTAATGGATTAAGACATGCATCCAATGAATGGCGAAAAGAACTTAAAGAACAAAAGGAAACCAATTCCATATTGATTAAGACTTGTCTCCAATCAATGGACAAAAGAACTTAAAGGACAAAGAAAAACTAATTCCTAATGGATTAAGACATGCATCCAATCAATGGCCAAAAGAACTTTAAGAACAAAGGGAAACCGACTCCTTGGTGGATTAAGACTTGTTTCAAATCAAGTGGGCCAAAAGAACATAAAGGATAAAGACAACCACCCTAATGCATTAAGACAAGCATCCAATCAATGGCCAAAAGAACTTAAAGAACAAAGGGAAACCAATTCCTTACGGATTAAGACTTGTTTCCAATCAATGGCCAAAAGCACTTAAAGAACAAAGGGAAACCAATTCCTTATGGATTAAGACTTGTTTCCGATCAATGGCCAAAAGAACTTAAAGAACAAAGCCAAAACTAATTCCTAATGGATTAAGACATGCATCCAATCAATGGCCAAAAGTAACTTAAAGAACAAAAGGAAACTAATTCCATACATGGATTAAGACTTGTCTCCAATCAATGGCCAAAAGAACTAGAAGGACAAAGGGAAACCAATTCCTTATGGATTAAGACTTAGCTCCGATCAATGGCCAAAAGAACTTAAAGAACAAAGAGCAACCAATTCTTTACATGGATTAAGACATTAATCCAATCAATGGCCAAAAGAACTTAAAGAACAAAAGACTAACCAATTCCTAATGGATTTCAAGACTTGTCTCCAATCAATGGCTGCCAAAAAGAACTTAAAGGACAAAGACAAACTAATTCCTAATGGATTAAGACATGCATCCAATCAATGGCCAAAAGAACTTTAAGAACAAAGGGAAACGAATTCCTTATGGATTAAGACTTGTTTCAAATCAGTGGCCAAAAGAACTTAAAGGATAAAGACAAACTAAATCCTAACGCATTAAGATAAGCATCCAATCAATGGCCAAAAGAACTTAAAGGACAAAGACAAACTAATTCCTAATGGATTAAGACATGCATCCAATCAATGGCCAAAAGAACTTAAAGAACAAAGGGAAACCAATTCCTTATGGATTAAGACTTGTTTCCAATCAATAGTAAAAAGAACTTAAAGGAAAAGAGAAGCCAATTCCTAATGCATTAAGACAAGCATCCAATCAATGGCCAAAAGAACTTAAAGAACAAAGGGAAACCAATTCCTTATGGATTAAGACTTGTTTGCAATCAAGGGCCAAAAGAACTTAAAGGACGGTTAACCACTCCCACTTGGATTAAGACATGCATCCAATCAATGGCCAAAAGAACTTAAAGAACAAAAGGAAACCAATTCCATATGGATTAAGACTTGTCTCCAATCAATGGCTAAAAGAACTTAAAGGACAATGGGAAAGCAACTCCTTATGGATTAAGACTTGTTTCCAATCAATGGCCAAAAGAACTTAAAGAACAAAGCCAAACTAATTCCAAATGGATTAAGACATGCATCCAATCAATGGCCAAAAGAAGTTAAAGAACAAAAGGAAACCAATTCCATATGGATTAAGACTTGTCTCCAATCAATGGACAAAAGAACTTAAAGGACAAAGACAAACTAATTCCTAATGGATTAAGACATGCATCCAATCAATGGCCAAAAGAACTTTAAGAACAAAGGGAAACGAATTCCTTATGGATTAAGACTTGAAACAAATCAGCGGGCCAAAAAAGAACTTAAAGGATAAAGACAAACTAATTCCTAATGCATTAAGACAAGCATCCAATCAATGGCCAAAAGAACTTAAAGAACAAAGGGAAACCAATTCCTCATGGATTAAGACTTGTTTCCAATCAATGGCCAAAAGAACTTAAAGAACAAAAGGAAACCAATTCCATATGGATTAAGACTTGTCTCCAATCAATGGCTAAAAGAACTTAAAGGACAATGGGAAAGCAACTCCTTATGGATTAAGACTTGTTTCCAATCAATGGCCAAAAGAACTTAAAGAACAAAGCCAAACTAATTCCAAATGGATTAAGACATGCATCCAATCAATGGCCAAAAGAAGTTAAAGAACAAAAGGAAACCAATTCCATATGGATTAAGCCTTGTCTCCAATCAATGGCCAAAAGAATTTAAAGGACAATGCCAAACTAATTCCTAATGGATTAAGACATGCATCCAATCAATGGCCAAAAGAACTTGAAGAACAAAGGGAAACCAATTCCTTATGGATTAAGACTTGTATCCAATCAATGGCCAAAAGAACTTTAAGGACAAAGACAAACTAATTCCTCATGAGATTAGACAAGCATCCAATCAAGGGCCAAAAGAACTTAAAGAACAAAGGGAAACCAATTCCTTATGGATTAAGACTTGTTTCCAATCAATGGCCAAAAGAACTTAAGGGACAAAGATAAACTAATTCCTAATGGATTGGGCACATGCATCCAATCAATGGCCAAAAGAACTTAAAGAATAAACAGGAACCAATTCCTTATGGATTAAGACTTGTTTCTATCAATCGCCTAAAGAACTTAAAGAACAAAGACAAACCAATTCCTAAAGGATTAAGACTGCTTAATTTATGGACAAAAGAACTTAAAGGACAAAGACAAACTAATTCCTAATGGATTAAGACATGGATCCAATCAATGGGCAAAAGAACTTGAAGAACAAAGGGAAACCAATTCCTTGGGCGGATTAAGACTTGTTTCCAATCAATGGCCAAAAGCACTAAAGAACAAAGGGAAACGAATTTTATAGGATTAAGACTTGCTTTCCAACAATGGACAAAAGAACTTAAAGGACAAAGCCAAACTAATTCCTAATGGATTAAGACATGCATCCAATCAATGGGCAAAAGAACTTAAAGAACAAAGGGAAATCCAATTCCTCAGGGATTAAGACTTGCATCCAATCAATGGCCAAAAGACCTTTAAGGACAAAGACAAACCAATTCCTAATGCCGATTAAGACAAGCATCCAATCAATGGCCAAAAGAACTTAAAGAACAAAGGGAAACCAATTCCTATGGGAGTAAGCATTTGCTTTCCGATCAATCGCGCCAAAAGAACTTAAAGGATCAAGCCAAACTAATTCCTAATGGATTAAGACACGTATCCAATCAACGGCTAAAAAGAACTTGTTAATACAAAGACTAACCACCCCCATATCGTACAACACTTGTCTCCAATCAATGGGCAAAAGAACTTAAAGGACAAAGAGAAACTAATTCCTAATGGATTAAGACATGATCCAATCAACGCCAAAAGAACTTTGAAGAACAACGAGAAACACCCTTGCTCAAGAGTTACATACTTGTTTCAATTCACAGCGCCAAAAGAACTTAAAGGATAAAGACAAACTAATTCCTAATGCATTAAGACAAGCATCCAATCAATGGCCAAAAGTTAACTTGTAGTTAACAAAGGAAACCAATTCTCATGGATCAAGACTTGTTTCCAATCAAATTACCAAAAGAACTTAAAGAATAAAAGGAAACCAATTCCATATCGATTAAGACTTGTACCCAATCAATTGGGCCAAGTTAACTTAGAGCGACAATGGGAAAGAATTCTTTATGGATTAAGACTTGTTTCCAATCAACGCCAAAAGAACTTAAAGAACAAAGCCAAACTAATTCCAAATGGATTAAGCATGCATCCAATCAATGGACAAAGAAGTAAAGAATAAAAAGCGAAACCAATTCCATACGGATTAAGCTCTCTTGTCTCCAATCAACGGCCAAAAGAATTTAAAGGACAATGCCAAACTAATTCCAATGGATTAAGACATGCATCCAATCAATGGCCAAAAGAACCAAGAACAAAGTAAACCAATTCCCTGTGGATTAAGACTTGTTTCCAATCAATTGTCTAAAGAACTTAAAGAATAAAGAGAAACCAATTCAAAGAATTCAGACTTGCTTCCAATCAACGCCAAAAGAACTTAAAGGACAAAGACAAACTAATCTCTCATGGATTAGGACAAGATCCAATCAATGGCCAAAGAATCTGAAATAACAAAGTAAACCAATTCCTTG
This sequence comes from Pterocarpus macrocarpus, assembly GCA_031439585.1. Lineage (NCBI taxonomy): Eukaryota > Viridiplantae > Streptophyta > Magnoliopsida > Fabales > Fabaceae > Pterocarpus > Pterocarpus macrocarpus. The sequence continues at coordinate 8,654 of JAVHNN010000250.1, forward strand.
CTGACAAGCACTGCTTTCCAATCAACGGCCAAAAGAACTTAATGGACAAAGATAAACAATCCACCTAATGGATTAAGACATGCATCCAATCAATGGCCAAAAGAACTCAAAGAATAAAGGGAAACCAATTCCTTGGTGGATTAACACTTGTTTCTAATCAACGGCCAAAAGTTAACTTGAGCCGACAAAAGACAAACTAATTCTCAATGGATTACAGAGACACACCCAATCAACGTACAGTTAACTTCAAGAACAAAGGACTAACCACCCTTATGGATTAAGACTTGTTTCCAATCAATGGCCAAAAGCACTTAAAGAACAAAGAGAAACCACCTCCTTACTTGGACAAGACATGTTACTCATCAATGGCCAAAAGAACTTAAAGGACAAAGCCAAACTAATTTCCAATGGATTAAGACATGAAATCAACGGGCAAAAGAACTTAAAGAACAAAGGGAAACCAATTCCTCGTGGACAAGACTGTGATCCAATCAATTGGCCAAAAGACCTTTAAGGATAAAGGCAACCAATTCCTAATGCATTAAGACAAGCATCCAATCAAATTCGCCAAAAGAACTTAAAGAACAAAGGAAAATCCAATTCTTATGGAGTAAGACTTGTTTGCAATCAAGTGCACAAAAGAACTTAAAGGACGAAGCCAAACTAATTCCTAATTCGACAAGACACGCATCCATTTATGAACGGCTGTTAATCCTAAAGAACAAAGATTTAAACCAATTCCATATCGACAAGACTTGCTTCCAATCAACGGACAAAAGAACCCAGCCAATGGCTGTTAAAAAACTTAATTCCTAAATTGACATATTTATCCAATCAATGGCCAAAATAATTTTGGGCATCAAAGGAAACGACTCCTTACTGACAAGACTTGTTTCAAATCGTATACTAAAAGAACATAAAGGATAAAGACAAACTAATTCCTAAACGACAAGACAAGCATCCAATCAATGGCCAAAAGTTAACTTAGAAAGAATAAAGCCGGAAACCAATTCCTTATGGATTAAGACTGCTTTCCAATCAATTGGCTAAAAGCACTTAAAGAACAAAGGGAAACCAATTCCCGCTGACAAAGACTTGCTTTCGATCAACGCCAAAAGTTAACTTCAAAGAACAAAGCCAAATCCACCTCATAAATTGGACAAAGACATTTATCCAATCAACGGCCAAAGTTAACTTGTAAAGAATAAAGAGAAACCACCCCATACTGACAAGACTATTCCAATCAACGGCCAAAAGTTAACTTACGACAAAGGAAACCAATTCCTTATGGATTAACATTTGTTTCCATCAATCACTGTTAATCCGAAAGAACTTAAAGGACAAAGAGAAACTAATTCACTACAGATTCACATTTGTATCCAATCAATTACCAAAAGAATCTTTAAAGAACAAAAGGAAACCAATTCCATATATTTAAGACTTGTCTCCAATCAATGGCCAAAAAGAACTTAAAGGACAAAGACAAAATTAATTCCTAAATGACAAGACCCGTATCCAATCAACGGCCAAAAGAACTTTAAGAACAAAGCTTAAAACCACCCTTTATGGATTAAGACTTTTTCAAATCAGTGGCCAAAAGAACTTAAAGGATAAAGACAAACTAATTCCTAATGAATTAAGACAAGCATCCAATCAATGGCCAAAAGAACTTAAGGGACAAAGACAAACTAATTCCTAAATTCGGATACATACGTGATCCAATCAATGGCCAAAAGAACTTAAAGAACAAAGTGGAAACCAATTCTCATCGACAAGACTTGCTTCAAATCAACGGCCAAAAGAACTCCTAGAAATGACAAACAGACAACCAATTCCTAATGCACAAGACATGCTTACAATCCAACTAACGCCAAAAGAACTGGAAGAAATTAAAGGAAACCAAATTCTTACGGATTAAGACCTTGTTTGCAATCAAGGGCCAAAAGAACTTAAAGGACTTAAGCCAAAACTAATTCCTAATGGATTAAGACATGCATCCAATCAACGCCAAAAGAATACAAAGAACTAAAATAAACCAATTCCATACGCTGAGCTAAGACTTTGCTCCAATTAATTGATTAAAAGAACTTGAAAATGACAAAAAGAGAAACTAATTCCTAAATGGATTAAGACATGCATCCAATCAATGGCCAAAGGAACTTTAAGAACAAAGTGGAAACGACTTCCTTATGGATTAAGACTTGTTTCAAATCGTGAGGCCAAAAGAACTTAAAGGATAAAGACAACCAATTCCTAACGCATTAAGACAAGCATCCAATCAACGGCCAAAAGAACTTAAAGAACAAAGAGAAACCAATTCCTTTATGATTAAGACTTGTTTGCAATCAAGGGCCAAAAGAACTTAAATGAACGGTTGGAACTAATTCCTAATGGATTAAGACATGCATCCAATCAATGGCCAAAAGAACTTAAAGAACAAAAGGAAACCAATTCCATATGGATTAAGACTTGCTCCCAATCAACGCCAAAAGAATCCTAAAAGGACAAAGACAACCAATTCCTAATGGGTTAAGGGATGCATCCAATCAATGGCCAAAAGAACTTTAAGAACAAAGGGAAACCATTTCCTTATGGATTAAGATTTGTTTCAAATCAGTGGCCAAAAAAACTTAAAGGATAAAGACAAACTAATTCCTAATGCATTAAGACAAGCTTCCAATCAATAGCCAAAAGAACTTCAAGAACAAAGGGAAACCAATTCCTTATGGATTAAGACTTGTTTCAAATCAATGGCCAGAAGAACATAAAGGAGAAAGCCAAACTAATTCCTAATGCATTAAGACAAGCATCCAATCAATAGCCAAAAGAACTTCAAGAACAAAGGGAAACCAATTCCTTATGGATTAAGACTTGTCTCCAATCAATGGCCAAAAGAACTTGAAAAGGAACATTAGAAAACCAATTCCCTGCTGACAAGACGAGCCCATCAACACGTTAACTTAGCGACAAAGCCAAACTAATTCCTAATGAATTGAGAGACTTGCATCCAATCAATAGCACAAAAGAGACTTAAAGAAGAAAGATAAACCAATTCCTTATCAGATTAAGACTTTGTCTCCAATCAATGGCCAAAAGAACTTAAAGGAGCAAAGACAAATCAATTTCCTAATGGATTAAGACATGCATCTTGATTCCACTAATGGCTAAAAGAACTTAAAGAACAAAGATAAACCAATTCCTTAAGGATTAAGTCTTGTATCCAATCAATGGGCCAAAAGCAACTTAAAGAGCTAAAGAGAAACCAATTTCTTTTTGAATTCAGACTTTTATTCACTCTATGGCAAACAGAACTTAAAGAAGAAAGATAAACCAAATTCCCTTAAGGATTCAAGTCTTGTTTCCAATCAATGACAAAAGGAACTTCAAGGAGAATAAGAAACCACTTCCTTTGGATTGGGACTTGATTCTATTCAATCGGCAAAAGAACTTAAAGAAGAAAGATAAACCACCTTAAGGGTTAAGTCTTGCTTCCAATCAATGGCCAAAAGAAGTTGAAGGAGCATTAGAAACCAATTCCTTTGAATTGATACTTGTTTCCACTCAATGGCAAAAAGAACTTAAAGACGAAAGATAAACCAATTCCTTAAGGATGAAGTCTTGCTTCCAAATAATGGCAAAAAGAACTTAAAGAACAAAGATAAACCAATTCCTTAAGGATTGTGACTTGATTCTATTCAATGGCAAAAGAACATAAAGAAGAAAGATAAACCGATTCCTTAAGGATTAAGTCTGCATCCAATCAATAGCAAAAGGAACTTAATGGAGCATTAAGACAAACCAATTCCTTTGAATCGGATTACAGACTTGATTCACTTTCCAATCAATGGCCAAAAGAACTTAAAGAAGAAAGATAAACCAATTCCTTAAGGATTAAGTCTTGCTTCCAATCAATGACAAAAGGAAGTTGAAGGACATTAGAAACCAATTCCTTTTGAATTGATACTTGATTCCACTAATGGCAAAAAGAACATAAAGAAGAAAGATAAACCAATTCCTTAAGGATTAAGTCTTGCTTCCATTCAATGGCAAAAAGAACTTAAAGAATAAGAAACTACTTCCTAGGATTAAGACTTGATTCCAATCAATGGCAAAAAGAACATAAAGAAAAAGGATAATCCGATCCCTTAAGGATTAAGTCTTGCATCCAATCAATGGCCAAAAGAACTCATGGAGACAGAAACCAATTCCTTTTGAATTGAGACCTGATTCCACTCAATGGCAAAAAGAACTTAAAGAAGAAAGATAAACCAATTCCTAAAGGATTAAGTCTTGCTTCCAATCAATGACAAAAGGAAGTTGAAGGAGCATTAGAAACCAATTCCTTTTGAATTGATACTTGATTCCACTCAATGGCAAAAAGATCATAAAGAAGAAAGATAAACCAATTCCTTATACATTAAGACTTGCTTCCAATCAATGACAAAAGGAACTTCAAGGGGAAAAAGAAACCACTTCCTAATGGATTAAGACTTGATTCTATTCAATGGCAAAAAGAACTTAAAGAAGAAAGATAAACCAATTCCTTAAGGATTAAGTCTTGCATCCAATCAATGGCAAAAGGTACTTCAAGGAGCATTAGAAACCAATTCCTTTTGAATTCAGACTTGATTCACTCAATGGCAAAAAGAACTTAAAGAAGAAAGATAAACCAATTCCTTAAGGATTAAGTCTTGCTTCCAATCAATGACAAAAGGAACTTCAAGGAGAATAAGAAACCACTTCCTTTTGGATTGTGACTTGATTCTATTCAACGGCAAAAAGAACTTAAATAAGAAAGATAAACCAATTCCTTAAGGATTAAGTCTTGCTTCCAAATAATGGCAAAAGGAACTTCAAGGAGAATAAGAAACCACTTCCTTTGGGGGATTGTGACTTGTTTCAATCAATGGCAAAAAGAACTTAAAGAAGAAAGATAAACCAATTCCTTAAGGATTAAGTCTTGCATCCAATCAATGGCCAAAAGAACTTAAAGAACAAAGGGAAACCAATTCCTTTTGAATTGAGACTTGATTCCACTCAATGGCAAAAAGAACATAAAGAAGAAAGATAAACCAATTCATCAAGGATTAAGACTTGCTTCCAATCAATGGCCAAAAGAACTTAAAGGAGCATTAGAAACCAATTCCTTTTGAATTGAGACTTGATTCCACTCAATGGCAAAAAGAACATAAAGAAGAAAGATAAACCAATTCCTTAAGGATTAAGTCTCTCCTAAACTTCCATCCAATCAATGGCCAAAAGAACTTAAGGAGCATTAGAAACCAATTCCTTTGAATTGAGACTTGATTCCACCCAATGGCAAAAAGAACATAAAGAAGAAAGATAAACCGATTCCCTAAGGATTAAGTCTTGTTCTCATCAATGGCCAAAAAGGGAAAGGAGCATTAGAAACCAATTTCTAAGGATTGAAGACTTGATTCCACTCAATGGCAAAAGAACTTAAAGAAGAAAGATCAAACCAATTCCTTATGGATTAAGTCTTGCTTCCAATCAATGACAAAAGGAACTTCAAGGAGAAAGAGAAACCAATTCCTTTGGATTGAGACTTGATTCCAATCAATGGCAAAAAGAACTTAAATAAGAAAGATAAACCAATTCCTTAAGGATTAAGTCTTGCATCCAATCAATGGCAAAAGAACTTCAAAGAACAAAGAGAAACCAATCTTTTGAATTAAGACTTGATTCCAATCAATGGCAAAAAGAACATAAAGAAGAAAGATAAACCAATTCCCAAGGATTAAGTCTTGCATCCAATCAATGGCAAAAAGAAGTTCAAGGACATTAGAAACCAATTCCTTTTGAATTGAGTCTTGATTCCACTCAATGGCTAAAAGAACATAAAGAAGAAAGATAAACCGATTCCTTAAGAATTAAGTCTTGTATCCGATCAATGGCAAAAGCAACTTCAAGGAGCATTAGAAACCAATTTCTTTGGATTCAGACTTTATTCACTCAATGGCCAAAAGAACTTAAAGAAGAAAGATAAACCAATTCCTTGATTAAGTCTTGCTTTCCAATCAATGACAAAATAACTTTGCTAAAGATAAACCACTTCCTTTGATTAAGACTTGATCCAATCAATGGCCAAAAGAACTTAAAGAAAGATAAACCAATTCCTTAAGGATTAAGTCTTGCATCCAATCAATGGCAAAAAGTACTTCAAGGACAAAGATAAACCAATTCCTTTTGAATTGAGACTTGATTCCTACCTCAATGGCAAAAAGAACATAAAGAAGAAAGATAAACCAATTCCTTAAGGATTGAAGTCTTGTTTCCAAATAATGGCCAAAAGGAACTTAAAGAACAATAAGAAACTAATTCCTTATGGATTAAGACTTGATTCTATTCAATGGCAAAAAGAACATAAAGAAGAAAGATAAACCGATTCCTTAAGGATTAAGACTTGTCTCCAATCAATGGCCAAAAGGAACTTAAAGGAGCATTAGAAACCAATTCTTTGAATTAAGACCTGATTCCAATCAATGGCAAAAAGAACTTAAAGAAGAAAGATAACCCAATTCCTTAGGATTAAGTCTTGCTTCCAATCAATTCCAAAAGAAATTAAAGGAGCAAAGATAAACCAATTCCTTTTGAATTGATACTTGATTCCACTCAATGGCAAAAAGAACCCAAAGAAGAAAGATAAACCAATTCCTTAAGGATTAAGTCTTGCTTACAAATAATGGCAAAAAGAACTTCAAGGAGATAAGAGAAACTACTTCCTTTGAGGATTCTGACTTGATTCTATTCAATGGAAAAAAGAACTTAAAGAAGAAAGATAAACCAATTCCTTAAGGATTAAGACATGCATCCAATCAATGGCAAAAGGAACTTCATGGAGCAGGAGAAACCAATTCCTTTGAATTGAGACCTGATTCCACTCAATGGCAAAAGAACTTAAAGAAGAAAGATAAACCAATTTCTTAAGGATTAAGTCTTCTTCCAATCAATGACAAAAGGAAGTTGAAGGACATAGAAACCAATTCCTTTGAATTGATACTTGTCCTCCAATCAATGGCAAAAAGAACATAAAGAAGAAAGATAAACCAATTCCTTAAGGATTAAGTCTTGCTTCCAAATAATGGCAAAAGGAACTTCAAGGAGAATAAGAAACCACTTCCTTTAGGATTGTGACTTGATTCTATTCAATGGCAAAAAGAACATAAAGAAGAAAGATAAACCGATTCATTAAGGATTAAGTCTTGCATCCGATCAATGGCAAAAGCAACTTCATGGAGCATTAGAAACCAATTTCTTTTGAATTCAGACTTTATTCACTCAATGGCAAAAAGAACTTAAAGAAGAAAGATAAACCAATTCCTTAAGGATTAAGTCTTGCTTCCAATCAATGACAAAAGGAACTTCAAGCAGAATAAGACACCACTTCCTTTTGGATTGGGACTTGATTCTATTCAATGGCAAAAAGAACTTAAAGAAGAAAGATAAACCAATTCCTTAAGGATTAAGTCTTGCATCCAATCAATGGCAAAAGGTACTTCAAGGAGCATTAGAAACCAATTCCTTTTGAATTGAGACTTGATTCCACTCAATGGCAAAAAGAACATAAAGAAGAAAGATAAACCAATTCCTAAGGATTAAGACCTTGCTTCCAAATAATGGCAAAAGGAACTTCAAGGAGAATAAGAAACCACTTCCTTTAGGATTGTGACTTGATTCTATTCAATGGCAAAAAGAACATAAAGAAGAAAGATAAACCGATTCCTTAAGGATTAAGTCTTGCATCCAATCAATGGCAAAGGGAACTTCAAGGAGCATTAGAAACCAATTCCTTTTGAATTGAGACCTGATTCC
>JAVHNN010000251.1:0-16000 GCA_031439585.1 Pterocarpus macrocarpus
TCTTTCTTTCTCAACTCATGTCATGTATTCTTCAATTTGTGCTATGGTTTTCTTTAGAATGTTAGGCTAAGTTATTTTCATGGTTATGGGAGAACTTTGAACCCTAAATTATCATGTAATTAATTGATTTTCAGACCTCTATTTTCCTGAAGAGTTGATTATATTCTCCTACTCACTTCATGATTATGGTAGTAATGTGACATGTTTGGATTGGCCACCCTTATATTTCATGTTATGGCTAATTGCTAGATTTAGGATTATGATGTTCATTATCCTTTATCCATATGTAGTAACTTGTGTGCAAACTTAATGGTCAAGTTTTGATTGTATGCAAGGGAGAATATAACCTAAGTCACTTAGTCCTATGTTAGAGACCAAAACTTAGATCAATCTGTCCTTCTAGTTGCAATTGTTAATTGAACTTAGTGGATGTTCCCTATGTCAATTAGTGATTAGAATAGGTTAATGGATGTTCCTTAATCTATTTAAAAGGAGGTAGGTAATAGAATGTTTCATTGCCTAAGATTGATAACTATAAAAGGAGAATTGGAGGCTGAAATTGAGAACTAATTGCATGATATAATTTAGTGGGGAAAAGGGATCCCATAACTAGTTTTAATTCATTTCAACAGAACAACATCATTTGCTCTTGTTTATTTTTTTTATTTTCGTGTAATTTTTGTTTGATTTATAGAAACAACCAACCCCCCCCATTTTGTGTTACTTTGTTTGTTTTTGAGTTTATTAGAATCAGAATCTAAACGAAGCTAAATAATTAAATTAATTCAATTCCTAGTGGATCGACCCTTTGCTCATTACTAAACTAGTTTTTCCTAAACCAAGCAAAGGTTTTTAATTTGGTAGTTTAAGGACATATCAAATTTTGGCGCCATTGCCGGGGAATTGACATTAATTGGATTATTTTGTTCATTTAGGTTCTGTTCTATTTTGTTGGTGTTCTTTAGTATTTTTAAGTTTTGGTTTAGTCTTGTTTGTTTTTGTGTTTTTCTTTGTTTCATTAAGTTTTGTTTTGATTGTTTTTAAATTTGTATTTGTCTAATCATTTTGTTGGAGTTTTGCTTTCTTGGTGTTTTGTAGGTGCATGTCGGAGAACAATTTTTATATTGAGAGAAATAGGAGACTTAACAATTTCTTTGAAGCTAGAAGACACATTTTTGCACCAATACCACCACCATCACTACATTCTCCATCCTCATCATCTTTAGGCTTTTCACCATCCCAAATTGAACAAGCCATCAACACTGCCCTTTCAAGTTCAACATCTGAATTTTCAAAAGAAGAAGAGATGATGGCTGGAAATCAAACCTTGAGGGAGCTTGCTGCTCCTAATCTTGATCAACAACCATTGTGCATAGAATTTCCAGTTATTGAAGGTGGATTTGAGTTGAAGTCTGGGATGATCCATTTGCTTCCAAAGTTTAATGGTCTTGCTGGAGAAGACCCAAACAAGCACCTTAAGGAATTTCAAGTTGTTTGCTCTACCATGAGACCTTCAAACATCTCAGAAGAACAAGTGAAGTTGAGAGCATTTCCATTCTCTTTGGATGGTGCTGCAAAAGATTGGCTCTACTACTTACCTCCAGGCTCAATTGGTTCTTGGGTTGAACTAAAAAGAAGCTTCCTTGAAAGATATTTCCCTGCATCCAAGGCTGCCAACATAAGGAAGGAAATTTGTGGTATTAGACAAATGAATGGGGAAACGTTACATGAATATTGGGAGAGGTTTAAATGTCTCTGTGCTAGTTGTCCTAATCACCAAATTAGTGAGCAACTGCTTATTCAGTATTTTTATGAGGGACTTACGCCAATGGATAGGAGTATGATTGATGCAGCTAGTGGCGGTGCTTTGATGAACAAGACTCCTCAAGAAGCAAAAGATTTGATTACCAACATGGCAGCCAATACTCAACAATTTGGCACTAGACAAGATATGAGGAGGGTAAATGAAGTGTCATCATCTTCCTTGGAGCAACAAATTTCTGCCAACACTCAACAAATTTCAAATTTGGCAACCTTAATGCAACAACTCATGGTTGGTAATGTGCAGCAAGTGAAGGCTTGTGGAATTTGTTCGAATTTTGGGCATCCTACTGATATGTGCCCCACACTTCAAGAAGAAGATTGCAATGCAATTGGAGGATTTCAAGGGCAGCCACAACGCCCTCAATATGGTGGTCGGAATAATCAGCAAGGCTTTAGTTCCGGTGGAAGTCAACAACCTCATGCAATATTTAACAAACCACCTGGTTTTTTTCAAAAGCCAACACATTTCCAACAAAGACCTCAAGAGCAACAAGGTTCTAATGATGAAATGAAGGAGATGATGAAGACTCTTGCTTCAAATACAATCCAATTGCAACAAACTGTTTCTCAAATGCAGTCTGGCATGAAGAATATGGAGAATCAGTTTGGACAACTTGCATCATCTTTAAGCAATTTGGAGGCTAAAGTGTCAAACAAAATTCCTTCTCAAACTATAGTGAATCCTAATGTTCGAATGCTAGTGCCATCACTTTGAGGAGTGGAAAAGAGCTTACCAATCTAGCACCCAAAACATTGAGGAATGATGAAGAACGAGGAAGTGGTGGTTGCCAAAGAAACTCATGATTCCACCCAATCTCCAAGGAAGCACACATCTCCAACACTTGATGCTTATGTGCATCCTCCACCTTTCCCTCAAAGGCTTGCAAAGTCCAATGATGAACAAGAAAAGGAGATTTTGGACACTTTCAAGAAGGTGCAGATCAATATTCCATTGCTTGAGGCTATTAAGCAAGTTCCCAGGTATGCCAAATTTTTGAAGGATTTGTGCACAAACAAGAGGAAGTTAAAAGGTAATGAAAAGGTTTGCATGGGAGAACAAGTTTCTGCTGTGTTTCAAAAGAAATTTCCTCCAAAATGTAAAGATCCAGGTTCATTTACAATTCCTTGCATCATTGGTGATAAAATTTTTGAGAGATGCATGTTAGATCTAGGTGCTTCTATTAGTGTAATGCCTTTTTCTATTTACAAATCTTTGAATCTTGGTCCATTAGAAGAAACTGGCATCATAATTCAGTTAGCTGACAGATCTCATGCATATCCTAAAGGAGTTGTTGAAGATGTTCTTGTGAAAGTGAATGAACTTGTTTTTCCTGTTGATTTTTATGTTCTAGATATGGAGGATGAGTGTGCACTTAACCCTACTCCTATTTTGCTTGGAAGACCATTTTTAATGACTGCTAGAACTAAGATTGATGTGTGTGAAGGAACTCTTTCTATGGAATTTGATGGGCATGTCATTAAATTTAGTTTGTTTGATACAATGAAATACCCTTGTGATTCATCTTCTTTATGTTCCATTGAAGTTATTGATGCAATTGACTTATTAGTGCAGCAAGTGTTTGAATTAGGGAAGGAAGATAGCTTGGAAGTGGCTCTTGTCAACAATCTTGAGTTAAAGAAGCTTAATGAGCCAAAGTGGGAGCTAGAATTGCAAGATGAGATCATTGAAGAGGTTGCTGCCTTGGAAGCCATGTCTCTAATTCTTCTACACATGGTGTCATACCTTGAGCTTCCAACACTTAAAGAGAAGCTTTCCCCATCCATTGTTAAGGCAGCTGAGCTTGAATTGAAGCCTTTACCAAGTCATCTCAAATATGCATTCTTGGGAGAGAAAGAAACACTTCCTGTGATCATTGCTAACAATTTGACACCATCCCAAGAAGAAAGGCTTATTAGAGTCCTTAGAGACCACAAGACTGAGCCATGGCATGGTCAATTGCGGATATAAAAGGAATTAGCCCTTCCATGTGTATGCATAGGATCTTAATTGAAGATGGAGCAAAGCCAAGCGAGAGAACCTCAAAGAAGACTTAATCCTAACATGATGGAGGTTGTGAAAAGGAAATTCAGAACCGCTTGATCTTTGGTATCATCTATGCCATTTCTGATTCAAAATGGGTGAGCCCTGTGCAAGTGGTTCCTAAGAAATCTGGCATCACAGTGATCAAGAATGAAGACAATGAGTTGGTTCCAACAAGGGTGCAAACTGGTTGGAGAATGTGTATTGACTATAGGAAGCTTAATTCAGCCACAAGGAAGGATCATTTTCCTCTTCCTTTCATGGATCAAATCTTTGGAAAGATTGGCTGGACACTCTCACTTTTGCTTCCTTGATGGTTATTCAGGATATAACCAAATTGTGATTGCTCCAGAAGATCAAGAAAAGACCACATTCACATGTCCTTATGGTGTCTATGCTTATAGAAGAATGCCCTTTGGTTTATGTAATGCCCCTTCTACTTTTCAAAGGTGCATGGTAAGTATCTTTTCTGATTACATTGAAAGCATTATTGAGATATTTATGGATGATTTCTCTGTTTATGGTAATTCTTTTGATAAATGCCTTGATAATTTGTCTCTTGTTTTGGAAAGATGCTTAGAAACAAATCTTGTTTTAAATTGGGAAAAATGCCATTTTATGGTTGATCAAGGAATTGTTTTGGGACATGTGATTTCAGCTAAAGGAATTGAGGTAGATAAAGCTAAAGTAGACCTTGTTAAATCCTTACCATACCCCACTTCGGTGAGGGAGGTTCGTTCCTTTCTTGGACATGCAGGTTTCTCTGAGAAGATTTATCAAGGATTTCTCAAAGATTTCTCATCCTCTCTGCAAGTTGCTGCAATAAGATGTGGCATTTGATATCAATGAAGAGTGCAAGATGGCATTCAACAAGCTTATAGAGCTTCTCCCTTCAGCTCCCATTATTCAGCCACTGACTGGAGCTTACCTTTTGAGGTTATGTGTGATGCAAGTGATTTTGCTATTAGTGCTGTTTTGGGTCAGTGAAAGGGAAGTTGCCTCATGTCATTTATTATGTTTCTCGCACTCTAAATGATGCACAACTAAACTATTCTACCACTGAAAAAGAATTTCTTGCTATAATCTTTGCTTTGGAGAAGTTTAGATCTTATTTGGTGGGATCTAAAGTTGTTGTTTATAGTGATCATGCAGCACTTAAGTATTTGCTTTCTAAGAAAGATGCAAAGCCTAGATTGATCAGTGGATTCTTTTATTGCGTGAATTTGACATTGAGATCAAAGACAAGAAGGAAAGTGAAAACTTAGTGGCTGATCATCTTAGTCGCTTGGCTCTTGAGGAGGATGCCTTACCTTTGGAAGAGAAGTTCCCTGATGAGCAACTCTTTGCCATTAATGTCAGTGTTCCTTGGTATGCTGATATTGTCAATTTTAAGGTCACAAAGGAGCTACCAAAGGATTTAACTCGAGCTCAAAAGGACAAGATTAAGAGTGACTCCAAGTATTATATTTGGGATGATCCTTATCTATGGAAGCATTGTTTTGATTGGGTAATAAGAAGGTGTGTCCCTGAATCTGAGTTTAACTCAATTTTAAGTTTCTGTCATGCTTATGCTTGTGGTGGCCATTTTGGACCAAAGAGAACAGCTCTTAAAGTGCTTGAATGTGGTTTTTATTGGCCTTCTTTGTTTAAGGATGCATATTTGTTTTGCAAAGCATGTGATAGATGCCAATGTGTTGGTAATTTAAGCCCTAAAACCAAATGCCCTAATCACCCATACTTGTTGTTGAAATTTTTGATGTTTGGGGAATTGATTTTATGGGACCATTTGTTTCTTCCTTTGGTAATGTTTACATTCTTCTTGCAGTTGACTATGTCTCTAAGTGGATTGAGGCAAAGGCCACTAGGTTGAATGATGCTAAAACTGTTTGTAATTTTGTGAGAACTAATGTCTTTGCAAGATTTGGCACTCCTAAAGCTATTATTAGCGATAGGGGTACTCATTTTTGTAATGTAGTCTTTTCAAGCTCTCTTGAAGAAGTATAATGTTGTCCATAGGATTTCCACTGCATATCATCCTCAAACAAGTGGACAAGCTGAATTGTCAAATAGAGAGGTGAAATCCATCTTGGAGAAAACAGTGAATCCAAATTTAAAAGATTGGAGCTTAAGGCTTGATGATGCATTGTGGGCTTATAGGACTGCCTATAAAACGCCTTTGGGAATGTCTCCATACAGGTTGCTTTATGGCAAACCTTGTCATTTACCTGTGGAGCTTGAACATAAAGCTTATTGGGCTGTTAAGCAATGTAACATCAATTTAGATGAAGCTGGAATTCATAGAAAGTTACAATTGCAAGAACTTGAAGAAATCAGGAACAATGCATATGAGAATGCAAGAATCTATAAGGAGAAGACAAAGATGTTCCATGACAAGATGATTTTGAGGAAGGATTTTTCCATTGGTCAAAAAGTTCTTCTTTTTCATTCAAAGCTAAAACTGTTTCCTGGTAAGTTAAGATCAAGGTGGATTGGTCCTTTTGTTGTCACTAACATATTTCCCCATGGTGCAGTTGAAATTAAGGCTTTAGATACAGGGAAAATATTCAAGGTTAATGGTCATAGATTGAAGCCTTATTATGATTTACCATCTTCTAGTTTTGATGAGATTGAGGAGATAAAGTTGGAAGAGCCTTCTTATGACCATCTCTGATCTTCTGAAAAGTCAGGCTGAGGACAATAAACCAAGCGCTTTTGGGAGGCAACCCAATGGATAGAGAGCTTTGGAAATCAGATTTGATCTCTCTTATTCTTTATCATTTTGCTCCTTTATTTTGTTTGCTTTTGTAGTTTGTTATTTTTCTTTTTCCCTTTCACTTTAATTCATATTTTTGTCTTACATTGAGGACAATGCAAGGATTAAGTGTGGGGGGAATGGTTTAGGATAATTTCTTGTTTAAAAAAAAAAAATCAAACTTTAAAAAAAAAAAAATTTCTGGTTTTTTTTTTTTTTTCTTTTTTTCATAATTTTGTTTTTAAGTCTAGTTTTAGTTTTTTTTTTTTTCTTTCCAGCAAAATGATGAGATTTTGAGCTTTAATTCATAGCTTTGATTGATGACAAGTTTAGAGTTGGATTTGACTTCATTCTCTTGTTAATGCATTTTTATGATGTCATACTCTTTTAAATGTTACTTACTTTGCTTTTGGTACAGTTATAATGCATACTTTAACCTTGCTTGCATTCTTGAAATTTACACTTGGATAGTCATTAGATTTAATTGTTTGATTGTTGAGCTGAAAATTCTCTTTTGAAGTGCTTTTGGATTTGAAACTGATTTCTGCCACTTTGGAAAATGATTAAGGCATTTTGTTGTCTAACACCATGGCCAAATGGACCTGTTCCCTACATTTTGATGTTCCAAAGTGAACACAAATCCTTAGTGAGCCAATTTGAGCCTTCATAGCATAGTCTTATTTTCTTTGGCACCCTTATCTTCTTTACCTAGCTTGATATAAATTTTTGTCCTAACCTTTGTTTCTTTGATGGAATAGAGTTAGAGACTTGATTGATGTGCAACGTATTGGTAATTCAAGTATGGTAAAGATGAGAAGTGTGGGGGAATTTGTTATCTTTCAACAATTAGTGGAATGAAAAAAAAAAAAAAGAAGAAAAGAAAAAAAAAGTGTTCAATAAACTCAGTTGAAGTTCAAAGTATGTTACAATGTTACAAGAGTAAAGAAAGGTGAAGAAGGAAGGGTCCACACTAAAAATAAAATTTGACCCTCATGTTTGTTCTATGGAGTTTTGACACATGCTTGCATTATCATTTTCAAGTCTCTGTTTCTAGGAATTCAAAGAAACTCTTGTGTATTTCCTTTTCCCTTTGTTTCTTAAGATACATTACAACCCCCATTGACCCCATTACAACCAAAGAAAAGACCTTTTGATTCCATTGTGGTGTTTTGATGATGATTTGACATTTGCATGAATTAAGAGAATTTGATGCTTGACATGATTGCATGAAAATTGAAAGCTTGAATTGTGGAGATGGAAAGAGTGAAGCCTATTTAAAGTATTGCATAGTTTTGTCCTCACCATTAGCTTAGTTGTTTCATTTACTTGAGTATGATGTTCATTGGATGCATTATCTTGAGAATGGTTGACGATAACATTTTTCTTGTTTGACTTCAAAGATGTGCATTTCTAGTTCTCTGAAAAATGCTGGAAAGAATAGGTGTTTGTGGGTATCATCACTGGAAGCCCTCACGAGACTATAACTCGTCCTCTATGGGCCACCTAGAGGTTTAAAGGCTTGTTGCATATGCTAAATGCAATCGTGATTTCCTACGAAAGTGGATTAGCTTAGGTTTTATCTTAGTCTTGCTTGAGGACAAGCAAGGTTCAAGTGTGGGGGAAATTGATAAGTGCATTTTATTCACTTATTTTATATTCTTTTCTATGCTTGTTCATAGCTTTAATCTTGTAAATATAATGCTTTTATTTAATATTTGTGTTTTGTAGGAAAATAAGCTTAAGGATGATTTTTGAGCTGAACAAGAGTAAAATGACTTAATTTGGAGCTAATTCAAGAAAATGCTAAGAATTGAGTGCTGGACAGCATGAGTAGTATGTCTTTCCAAGGGCATAACTTTTTGGTCCGAAGTCAAAATGACATGATTCCACTTGGAAATGAAAGTAGACATCCAGAGCTTTAATTTGACACCAAGATCACTCAAAAAGTCCAACGGACCAGAGAGATTGAAGCTGCCAAAGTTGGGCTTGGCGCTGACCCGTCACTGCATTCAATGCAGTTTTGCTCAATTCAGTTCTCCCTTGATATAAGCCCAAATGGGATGATTCCAGAGCCAAAAATGAAGCCCAAGATGTTAACTTTCCAATGGTGGTCGAATTACTCTCATCCAAGTCCATTTGGTCAATGAAATTTACGTGTGAAGTAGAGCTGCCAGAGAAAACCGAAACTGTCAATTTTGATTAATGAATGGTGGGCCAATTGAGTTCAATTCATTTGTGGGTTTTCATTGTCTGATTATAAGCTGTTAGAAACTTAATTATCAGAATTATTTCTGATAATCACCAATGCTTTGTGAGAATGTAACCTATGAAGCTAGTTTAATGTGGAGTTACAATTGGAGCAGTTACAATTTGGATGGCTCAGATTGCATTTTGACAAGAGACCAGCAGCCAGAAAGAGGAGAGACAGATGAGCTTTTTGGCTCTGGCTAGAGAGAGAAATTTTCATGGAGAGAGAAGGGGGTTTCAGCCACTCATCCTTAGAAACCATAGTTACAATATTGGAGTTGGAGAAGTGACATTTTCACCAAGCTTGTAGCTGTGGACATCACTTTTTGCTGCTCTTTAGGGATTTAATTGAGGACAAGAAGAAGAGATAGGTCTTTGAAGATTAGAGTTTGGGCAACTTTGCTTTCACCCTTTAGTCTGCACATGTTTTCTTTCTTTCTCAACTCATGTCATGTATTCTTCAATTTGTGCTATGGTTTTCTTTAGAATGTTAGGCTAAGTTATTTTCATGGTTATGGGTGAACTTTGAACCCTAAATTATCATGTAATTAATTGATTTTCAGACCTCTATTTTCCTGAAGAGTTGATTATATTCTCCTACTCACTTCATGATTATGGTAGTAATGTGACATGTTTGGATTGGCCACCCTTATATTTCATGTTATAGCTGATTGCTAGATTTAGGATTATGATGTTCATTATCCTTTATCCATATGTAGTAACTTGTGTGCAAACTTAATGGTCAAGTTTTGATTGTATGCAAGGGAGAATATAACCTAAGTCACTTAGTCCTATGTTAGAGACCAACACTTAGATCAATCTGTCCTTCTTGTTGCAATTGTTAATTGAACTTAGTGGATGTTCCTATGTCAATTAGTGATTAGAATAGGTTAATGGATGTTCCTTAATCTATTTAAAAGAAGGTAGGTAATAGAATGTTTCATTGCCTAAGATTGGTAACTATAAAAGGAGAATTGGAGGCTGAAATTGAGAACTAATTGCATGATGTAATTTGGTGGGGAAAAGGGATCCCATAACTAGTTTTAATTGATTTCAACAAAACAACATCATTTGCTCTTGTTTATTTTTTTTTATTTTCGTGTAATTTTTTTTATATAATTTTTGTTTGATTTATAGAAACAACCAACCCCCCCCATTTTGTGTTACTTTGTCTTTTTACAGTTTATTAGAATCAGAATCTAGAAGAAGCTAAATAATTAAATTAATTCAATTCCTAGTGGATCGACCCTTTGCTCATTACTAAACTAGTTTTTCCTAAACCAAGCAAAGGTTTTTAATTTGGTAGTTTAACGACATATCACCAATCAATGGCCAAATGAACTTAAAGAATAAAGAGAAACCAATTCCTTAAGGATTAAGACTTGCTTCCAATCAATTGCCAAAAAGAACTTAAAGGACAAAGAGAAACCATTTTATTAAGGATTAAGACATGTTTCCAATCAATGACCAAATGAACTTAAAGAATAAAGAGAAACCAATTCCTTATGGATTGAGACTTGCTTCCAATCAATGGCCAAATGACATGAAAGAATAAAGAGACTTGCTTCCAATTAATGGCCAAACGACATTAACGAATAAAGAGAAACCAAAATCCCTTAAGGATTAAGATTTGCTTCCAATCAAGGCCCAAATGAACCTAAAGAAAAAAGAGAAACCAATTCCTTAAGTATTACGACTTGCTTCCAATCAATGGCTTAAAGATCTAAAAAATAAATGGAAACCAATTCCTTAAGGATTAAGACTTGCTTCCAATCAATGGCCAAATGAACTTAAAGAATAAAGAGAAACCAATTCCTTAAGGATTAAGACTTGCTTCCAATCAATTGCCAAATGAACATAAAGAGTAAACAGACTTGCTGCCAATCAATGACCAAATGACCTTAAAGAATAAAGAGAAACCAATTCCTTATGGATTAAGACTTGCTTCCAATCAATGGCCAAATGACATGAAAGAATAAAGAGACTTGCTTCAAATCAAAGGCCAAACGACATTAAAGAATAAAGAGAAACCAATTCCTTAAGGATGAAGACTTGCTTCCAATCAATGCCCAAATGAACCTAAAGAATAAAGAGAAACCAATTCCTTAAGTATTACGACTTGCTTCCAATCAATGGCTTAAACATCTAAAAGAATAAATGGAAACCAATTCCTTAAGGATTAAGACTTGCTTCCAATCAATGGCTTAAACATCTAAAAGAATAAATGGAAACCAATTCCTTAAGGATTAAGACTTGCTTCCAATCAATGGCCAAATGAACTTAAAGAATAAAGAGAAACCAATTCCTTAAGGATTAAGACTTGCTTCCAATCAATTGCCAAATGAACATAAAAAGTAAAAAGCAGAGACATGCTGCCAATCAATGATCAAATTAACTTAAAGAATAAAGAGAAACCAATTCCTTATGGATTAAGACTTGCTTCCAATCAATGGCCAAATGACATGAAAGAATAAATAGACTAGCTTCAAATCAATGGCCAAACGACATTAAAGAATAAAGAGAAACCAATTCCTTAAGGATGAAGACTTGCTTCCAATCAATGCCCAAATGAACCTAAAGAATAAAGAGAAACCAATTCCTTAAGTATTACGACTTGCTTCCAATCAATGGCTTAAACATCTAAAAGAATAAATGGAAACCAATTCCTTAAGGATTAAGACTTGCTTCCAATCAATGCCCAAATGAACCTAAAGAATAAAGAGAAACCAATTCCTTAAGTATTACGACTTGCTTCCAATCAATGGCTTAAAGATCTAAAGAATAAATGGAAACCATTTCCTTAAGGATTAAGACTTGAGTCCAATCAATGGCCAAATGAACTTAAAGAATAAAGAGAAACCAATTCCTTACGGATTAAGACTTGCTTCCAATCAATTGCCAAATGAACGTAAAGAGTAAATGTACTTCTTTGCCAATCAATGACCAAATGAACTTAAAGAATAAAGAGAAACCAATTCCTCATGGATTAAGGCTTGCTTCCAATCAATGGCCAAATGACATTAAAGAATAAAGAGACTTGCTTCCAATCAATGGCCAAACGACATTAAAGAATAAAGAGAAACCAATTCCTTAAGGATTAAGACTTGCTTCCAATCAATGCCCAAATGAACCTAAAGAATAAAGAGAAACCAATTCCTTAAGTATTACGACTTGCTTCCAATCAATGGCTTAAAGATCTAAAAGAATAAATGGAAACCAATTCCTTAAGGATTAAGACTTGCTACCAATCAATGGCCAAATGAACTTAAAGAATAAAGAGAAACCAATTCCTTAAGGATTAAGACTTGCTTCCAATCAATGCCCAAATGAACCTAAAGAATAAAGAGAAACCAATTCCTTAAGTATTACGACTTGCTTCCAATCAATGGCTTAAAGATCTAAAAGAATAAATGGAAACCAATTCCTTAAGGATGAAGACTTGCTACCTATCAATGGCCAAATGAACTTAAAGAATAAAGAGAAACCAATTCCTTATGGATTACGAGTTGCTTCCAATCAATTGCCAAATGAACCTAAAGAATAAAGAGAAACCAATTCCTTAAGTATTACGACTTGCTTCCAATCAATGGCTTAAACATCTAAAAGAATAAAGGGAAACCAATTCCTTAAGGATTAAGACTTGCTTCCAATCAATGGCCAAATGAACTTAAAGAATAAAGAGAAACCAATTCCTTAAGGATTAAGACTTGCTTCCAATCAATTGCCAAATGAACGTAAAGAGTAAACAGACTTGCTGCCAATCAATGACCAAATGAACTGAAAGAATAAAGAGAAACCAATTCCTTATGGATTAAGACTTGCTTCCAATCAATGGCCACATGACATTAAAGGATAAAGAGACTTGCTTCCAATCAATGGCCAAACGACATTAAAGAATAAAGAGAAACCAATTCCTTAAGTATTAAGACTTGCTTCCAATCAATGGCTTAAAGATCTAAAAGAATAAAAGGAAACCAATTCCTTAAGGATTAAGACTTGCTTCCAATCAATGGCCAAATGAACTTAAAGAATAAAGAGAAACCAATTCCTTACGGATTAAGAGTTGCTTCCAATCAATTGCCAAATGAACCTAAAGAATAAAGAGAAACCAATTCCTTAAGTATTAGGACTTGCTTCCAATCAATGGCTTAAAGATCTAAAAGAATAAATGGAAACCAATTCGTTAAGGATTAAGACTTGCTTCCAATCAATGGCCAAATGAACTTAAAGAATAAAGAGAAACCAATTCCTTAAGGATTAAGACTTGCTTCCAATCAATTGCCAAATGAACGTAAGCGATGAAATGCACTTGCTGCCAATCAATGACCAAATGAACTTAAAGAATAAAGAGAAACCAATTCCTTATGGATTAAGTCTTGCTTCCAATCAATGGCCAAATGACATTAAAGAATAAACAGACTTGCTTCCAATCAATGGCCAAATGACATTAATGAATAAAGAGAAACCAATTCCTTAAGGATTAAGACTTGCTTCCAATCAATGCCCAAATGAACCTAAAGAATAAAGAGAAACCAATTCCTTATGGATTAAGACTTGCTTCCAATCAATGGCCAAATGACATTAAAGAATAAAGAGACTTGCTTCCAATCAATAGCCAAACGATATTAAAGAATAAAGAGAAACCAATTCCTTAAGGATTAAGACTTGCTTCCAATCAATGCCCAAATGAACCTAAAGAATAAAGAGAAACCAATTCCTTAAGTATTACGACTTGCTTCCAATCAATTGCCAAATGAACGTAAAGAGTAAACAGACTTGCTACCAATCAATGACCAAATGAACTTAAAGAATAAAGAGAAACGAATTCCTTATGGATTAAGACTTGCTTCCAATCAATGGCCAAATGACATTAAAGAATAAAGAGAAACCAATTCCTTAAGGATTAAGACTTGCTTACAATCAATTGCCAAATGAACCTAAAGAATAAAGAGAAACTAATTCCTTAAGTATTACGACTCGCTTTCAATCAATGCCTTAAAGATCTAAAAGAATAAATGGAAACCAATTCCTTAAGGATTAAGACTTGCTTCCAATCAATGGCCAAATGAACTTAAAGAATAAAGAGAAACCAATTCCTTACGGATTAAGACTTCCTTCCAATCAATTGCCAAATGAACGTAAAGAGTAAATGACATCTTTGCCAACCAATGATCAAATTAACTTAAAGAATAAAGAGAAACCAATTCCTTATGGATTAAGACTTGCTTCCAATCAATGGCCAAATGACATGAAAGAATAAAGAGACTCTCTTCGAATCAATGGCCAAACGACATTAAAGAATAAAGAGAAACCAATTCCTTAAGGATGAAGACTTGCTGCCAATCAATGCCCAAATGAACCTAAAGAATAAAGAGAAACCAATTCCTTAAGTATTACGACTTGCTTCCAATCAATGGCTTAAAGATCTAAAAGAATAAATGGAAACCAATTCCTTAAGGATTAAGACTTGCTTCCAATCAATGGCCAAATGAACTTAAAGAATAAAGAGAAACCAATTCCTTAAGGATTAAGACTTGCTTCCAATCAATTGCCAAATGAACATAAAGAGTAAACAGACTTGCTGCCAATCAATGACCAAATGACCTTAAAGAATAAAGAGAAACCAATTCCTTACGGATTAAGACTTCCTTCCAATCAATTGCCAAATGAACGTAAAGAGTAAACAGACATGCTGCCAACCAATGATCAAATTAACTTAAAGAATAAAGAGAAACCAATTCCTTATGGATTAAGACTTGCTTCCAATCAATGGCCAAATGACATGAAAGAATAAAGAGACTTGCTTCCAATTAATGGCCAAACGACATTAAAGAATAAAGAGAAACCAATTGTTTAAGGATTAAGACTTGTTTCCAATCAATGCCCCAAATGAACCTAAAGAATAAAGAGAAACCAATTCCTTAAGTATTACGACTTGCTTCCAATCAACGGCTTAAAGATCTAAAAGAATAAATGGAAACCAATTCCTTAAGGATTAAGACTTGCTTCCAATCAATGGCCAAATGAACTTAAAGAATAAAGAGAAACCAATTCCTTACGGATTAAGACTTGCTTCCAATCAATTGCCAAATGAACGTAAAGAGTAAACAGACTTGCTGCCAATCAATGACCAAATGAACTTAAAGAATAAAGAGAAACCAATTCCTCATGGATTAAGGCTTGCTTCCAATCAATGGCCAAATGACATTAAAGAATAAAGAGACTTGCTTCCAATCAATGGCCAAACGACATTAAAGAATAAAGAGAAACCAATTCCTTAAGGATTAAGACTTGCTTCCAATCAATGCCCAAATGAACCTAAAGAATAAAGAGAAACCAATTCCTTAAGTATTACGACTTGCTTCCAATCAATGGCTTAAAGATCTAAAAGAATAAATGGAAACCAATTCCTTAAGGATTAAGACTTGCTACCAATCAATGGCCAAATGAACTTAAAGAATAAAGAGAAACCAATTCCTTAAGGATTAAGACTTGCTTCCAATCAATGCCCAAATGAACTTAAGAATAAAGAGAAACCAATTCCTTAAGTATTACGACTTGCTTCCTATCAATGGCTTAAAGATCTAAAAGAATAAATGGAAACCAATTCCTTAAGGATGAAGACTTGCTACCTATCAATGGCCAAATGAACTTAAAGAATAAAGAGAAACCAATTCCTTATGGATTACGAGTTGCTTCCAATCAACTGCCAAATGAACCTAAAGAATAAAGAGAAACCAATTCCTTAAGTATTACGACTTGCTTCCAATCAATGGCTTAAACATCTAAAAGAATAAATGGAAACCAATTCCTTAAGGATTAAGACTTGCTTCCAATCAATGGCCAAATGAACTTAAAGAATAAAGAGAAACCAATTCCTTAAGGATTAAGACTTGCTTCCAATCAATTGCCAAATGAACGTAAAGAGTAAACAGGACTTGCCTGCCAATCAATGACCAAATGAACTGAAAGAATAAAGAGAAACCAATTCCTTATGGAATAAGACTTGCTTCCAATCAATGGCCACATGACATTAAAGGATAAAGAGACTTGCTTCCAATCAATGGCCAAACGACATTAAAGAATAAAGAGAAACCAATTCCTTAAGTATTAAGACTTGCTTCCAATCAATGGCT